>JAECXG010000821.1:10000000-10220000 GCA_018152135.1 Drosophila paulistorum | reverse complement strand
AAACAGATACTACTTATTGAATGTAGAGCATATATAATGTATATTTTTGTTATGTCCACACCACACACAGAACACACACACACACACACACACACAGAAACACAAACATGGGCAGCACAACTTGAAATCAAGACCTACGTACACCCTATACCATTACATACCACAAGCCAAACCAAACCATATATAGTTTAGCATAGTAAGATTTCATCTTAGGCATCTTCTTTGCTTTCAAAATCATCGATTTAATTAGAAACTCCAAACTTCCAATTTGATACAATATATACATATACCCACAAAGCAGTTTATGAAATCTCTGAGCATATACAAATCTATTCCGAATCCTTTTTCTGCTTAAAATAGTCACAAATGAGCTCAGTTTCTGATCATAAATAAACCTCTTTAACGGATGAAAATTATTTCAGTTCTAATCAGTCCAGTGGCGGATTAAGCCAGCGCAGGGCCTGCAATTCTGCAAGAATCCAAATAACTTATAACGATCGGGCCCAATCAGACAAAAAATTGGTCCCAAACGATTCACAAAGTTATTGGTTTATTAGAATATTTTTGACAAAAACTTAGTTCTGCAGATTGTAATGGAGATTGAAAAATATTTATCTAACTTTATAATAAAGCAATTGATTTTTCAAAAACTCAAGAAATTTGAATAAAAGGTTTATTGGAATATTTCAATGTTCTTTGGCATTTTTTGCTCTCGCTTGAAAAGATAAATTGAGTTTTAGTTTCACAAACAATCCAATTTGAAATTGAAAAGCATCAAAACAAGATTGTCAGCTCAGACTGTATAATTAAACAACGAATCAACTTTTCAATGATCAATAATCTTTTAATAGTCCTGCTTTTTGGCTAATCCGGCACTGCGTCAACTACAAGTCATTCACAAAATGTCATTTGAAAAACTAAAATAAAATTCATATTAGAATACTTTAAAGAGATATGTACACGAGTTCATTTGCCACAAAACACTTACGAGTACAATTAGTACATACAAATTCATTTGTAGAGAGCTTTAGATTTCCATAACTTTTGCATACTCACATTATTCATGTTTTTACTCACAATAGGTGTTAGTGCCTTTAGAATTTGGTACATATTTTAGCGAGGGAGGCGGATGAGATAAGTGCATGATTAATACCAGAAAAAAGCAAAAGTGAAATGAAATACCAAAATCGTGAAGAACACATAATATAAAGTAAATCGACCTACTAAAGAGAAAGGTTAAGAAAACACCAATTCGACTGTTTCCAATGTCAGAACGTCAATTTTTGATTGAATATAATTTACTTTGTGATGGACTCGTTTTGTGGATGAAAAATCAAAGGGTCTTAGTTTGAAATCAGTGTTTAAAAGTAGCTTAAAAGGGATCTAGGGACATTATTCGTATAGGATACATGGGGTTTCGGCACATTACAGAACCAAATAACTCAATGCACGACTGCATCCCACAGCACGAAAAGCAAACAATTGAACCACTTGCACGAAAGTTACAAAAAAAAAATAATAATAATAATAAGAAACTTATTGGGCGCAAAAGTAATCATTGGATTTCTGTACACCCAAAATGTAGTAGCCATTTTGATTCAAAATTTTGGTTGATGGCAAATGGAAACTCTCAAAGATCGACTGATTACTCTTGCGCCACAAAATGTGTTCAAAATCAGGCCGACGTATTTCGATGTGCACTCCTCTGTCTGACACTGCAAACCAAACAAAATTTGTATGTTCTTTTACATGTACAAAACGGCCCTGAATCTAAAACCAAATACCATACTCCCCCGCCCCGCACGCTTTCAGAGAAGGGCATACTGAAGAAGCATGGCTACGGCCTGGTGCATGGAGAGCAACTGAAAGATAAATGGGGCGACGATAGCCAGTCGGACAACCTGGAGCTAATTACACAGGATGGCACATTGGCATCGACCAGCGGTGGAGCGGCTGCCTCTGAGGTAGAACGAACATTAAAATCATTGAATGGCTATCATGAGGATATTTTGGAGGCATTGCGAAATGCGGCAACGCATCGGGGCACTGGTACCGGCAACACGCCAGTGGGCAGTGGCAGCCTCAGCGAGGAAATGCTACGGAAGACACTGCAAGACTGCAACAGTGCCCAGATGGGCTATGCAGCCGAACCGTATAAACGTTCCAGTGGGTCAAAGTCCAGTTCACGTGAGAATATCTGCGATAGCGCTGCCGCCCATGCCATACTCCTTGATGGCAGCGGCTCTGGCCTGGGCGCCTTGGGACTTGGAGCTGCTTTGGGCGCCGGCAGCGGTGGCGGCGGCGTAGGCGTCGGCATTGCCGGCCAAGGCATGGGCCATGGTAGTGCGCTATTACATCATCATCGATCGCAGCATCAGTTGCATCAGCCGACCGCAATGACGCTTCAACAGCAGCCAGACGAGGACGATGCACCATCAACTGGACCACTGCGTATACGCAATTTGGAGGATCTAATTCGTCAGCTGGAGCATCATTCATCACGCCATATGAGTCCCAGTGGCTCGGAGGATATACGCATGTCGGAAACGGATGCCGATCGTCACTATAGATTAGATAGTTCCGCCGCTTGTAGTGAGTCCTCGCAAGGGTTAGTGTTCAATCCCAATCTCAATTATAAATAATTGTTGTAAAATGGAATCTCAATCAGCATTCCAGTAAGCCACAAAAAAAAAAACAACCCTCCAAACCACAAAAAAAAAAACTCATCCCCCCGAGTCTGGCTTTCGATAAACGCTTAATTGCCATACGTCATGTATTTTTTTTGCATATGTATTCACCAAGAAACCACAAATCGACAGACACACACACAGACACCACACACACACACACACACACCAGACCAGACACAAACACGTCATTTAATATTGAGTAGGTTTAATGTAAAGATTTTGTTCGATGTTAAAACATCTAACGCTGCGGCGTTTTGCGCTTAAAAGTATGCTAAGTTTTAGCCCATAACCAGTGCCACTTTTGCCACTTTGCTTCTCTTCCAAATCGTCATCTATTGAACTAACTGCTAGAGTGCGTTGCGTTAATGTGTATTAATAATTAAACCCTGACTAATAACTAATAATAATATCGAAATATAATCAATTCGAAATCGTAGCTCAAAGTGCTTCACAGTTAATTACCATTTTGGGTAGTGTATTTTTTTGTCCATAGAGCTTTAGAGCTCAAATAATACAACAACAGAAAACACTGCCTAGTAATAAACATACAGAATTGAAATCCTTTAACACACACCCACACACACACACAAACACAGACACACACACACACACACACCAAAACACGAGATCAGCAAATCGTACACTGGCATACACAGTAAAAGAGTTAACAGCAAGCTGACCTTATACCGTTAACAGCATGTAAGCTGCTGCCAGTTTTGGACTTCAGTAACTTAAAAACGCAACTCAAGCCTATGCAAATTTCTATTCGCATCTCTTACAGGCTTCAGACTGGAATACCTTGTGTGATAAAGGTTGGTTGCCCATACGTAGACCGCGTCTCCCCCTCCCCCACTTACCCATCCCCCCCACCCCCTTGCTATTGGTTGTTCTTTTGGACCATAACCATATACACCACATATACACACTATATATACTATTTATCAAACCATTTTACCCATGATCACATCAGACACACTACTACTATTTAATACATAAGCAAAATCAATGCGTTGTCGTTAAGAAACGACAATCTTTGTGATGATTCGCTCGCGATACGGTCCAAGTCCAAGTCCATTAATATGCGTAGTATTTAGTAAAGCTAAAACGATTATTTACTTGCCTATATGCTTAAACTTATCGCCCGCTCCAGCTCCAATCAGCAATTAGCACAATCTCAGAAAACAGCTACAATTCATCCGTCTTACAGCAGCCGCTGTCGTCCCCGCTCTGATGAGGAGTCGCGCTTTGCCTATGGCGGCGGTCGATACCGCCAGCCGGCCACCGCTGGCCGTCACAACACGCATCAGTCCCACTCACCGCATGCATTTGGACACCACACGCACCATTCACATGCCCATGGACACGCCACGCATGGCCCCCATTCATCGCACCACTCGTCGCACACCCATTTGCATCAGGATGACGAGGGTATCTACGAGAGTGCCGATCATCATGACCGCAACGTAGTTGATGTCCGGCTTGATCCGCAAGAGACACCCGATAGCGAGAGGTAAGCCTCCTCTATATAACAGCATCAACAACAACAACAACAAAAATACTCTCTCACACACACACACACACAGACAAACTCACACCCCTTATACATGCATTTGTTTTTTGTGTAAAATTTCCCCACCCCCATTCCCAACCCAAGAAAAAAAACCCCAAGTATGTATCTATGTAGTTATCATCATTGCTGCCCCCCGCCTCCTCCACATCGTAGGATCATTAACATGTATTTCGTTTCGCACAACTTTTCATTTCTCATGGCTCGCCCCTCCCCCGCTAGTCCGCCAATCCTCGTTCTTGGTTTCCCATAGAGTAGAACAATATGTTTGTGCTTAACCTTATGATTTACTCTTAAGTTCCCTTTTAGTTCACAACCAAGCCATCCGCACATCGAAGACTTCCATCCACAATTCCAGTATCCTTTTTTCCCCAATTGGTAATGTCCTTTAGGTACTATTTGAATTCCCATTGGCACTTAAAACTTCAAACTTTGATTATTTTCAAGAGCTTTTCATTTCTTTAAATATTTCTGCCTAGTCAAGTTTCATAGCCAATAATAACTCGGGACTATTTGAGACTAAAAGAGACATTTAGATTCAGTCGTTAAACTAATAAATTTTCGTATAAAATATAGCAATTTGTTTCGATCCTATAAGAGCGATACAGACAGAGCGATAATCTATTATTTTATAGATATTAAAAAAACTTTTCTCACCTATTTTCACGATTCCTTTCTCTGACTAAAACTAAAAAACTAGTTAAAATATAAAGCTTTTTTTTCGATTATCGGATAAACAAATTTCCATCAGGAGAATACAAATTTTGGAATATAAAGCGGTGATAGCTATAAATGAGGGTAAACGGAATGATAAATGATAAAGCAAATCGTAAATTGAATTTTCAAGCTTTGATCAGAACGATTTAAAACTGTTGAAAATGCTTAAAATTTATTTAGAAATGGGCAGATAAAGGCAATTAAATTGCCATTGCAGATGAACCAGGGCTAATTTAATTATGATTCTGTAACTATTTGAATTCTATACAGAATAGTGGACTATACCATTTGAGCCTAATATGAACCCAGTCCAGTCCAGTCCAGCCCAGCCCAATTGTCCCACTGATTTTCCGATGTCCTGATGGCCCCCTTGTGTTCTTACCATGTATCGTTGTTCCTATTACGATTATTATTTTCTAGTGATGACTTTATTCAAGCTCAACAACAGTTAGCCCGGTGGGCGAGTGAGGATGTGGTATCCGTCGTGGTATTGGATCAGCCGCAAACCGGCACAATGTCGGATTCCCAACCATCCAGCGGCGTCGGACCCATGTCGGGAGCTACAACGAGCAACGTTATCCACCACCAGCATCCGCACCAGCACCACGGCGATCATCAATCCTCCGCAGCGGCGGCGGCGGCGGCGGCAGCCAACAACAACTCTATAATGGGTTTGGCAGTCGTCCCAAATGGTATAAATGTAAGTCAGAGGGACTTTTACCCCTCGCCACCCTCAACGGAGACGGAAAGCAGTGGAAGTGTTATCCAGCCGCCTACACGTCGCACATTACAGTCAGCCGATACGGGAGCGGCCATAAGCCAACAGCAATTGCAGCTTCACCAGCTACAGCTCCACCAGCACCATCATCAGCAGCAGCAGCTTCAGCAGCAATCCGGCGATACCAGCAGCAGCAACAACAGTCAATCCGGACAAATCATCGAGAATGGCTGTTACCCGGAATATAAGCATTGATAGTGCAACATGCTGCATCACATGCAACTGCACCAGCACTCGAAATCGATATCGAAATCGCAATCGCACCGCCACTCAAATCTATATTAAGTATAGTGAAAGGGAATGGAGAATTGTTGCGAGACATAATACAAGAGAAAGGGCCTAGGATAGTATAGAAGAATGGGGGAGAATACTTTTTGCATATGCTTCGCTTGGAATACTCAAGTACATAATCATACCCATACACACACACATACACACACACACACACACCCACAAACACACACCACACATATGCATGCATAACATAATTACATACATACATACATACATACTTACATTTAAACTTAATGTAATGGAAAAAAAAAGTTAACGTTAACGAGAGCAAAGCAAAGCAAAAACAAAATGCAAACAAAAGATTATTAAGTAATTATATAAATATAAGTGATAGATTCACAAAAACAGTTCATAAAACGTACACTACCATAAGTACACGGAAAAATACTCGTACTATATGTATTATTAATATTTACCAAAACAACCCCCGATTACCCCCCCTCAAATGCAAGAAAAAAGGGAAAACATTTAAGAAACAACAAATATATATAGGGATAAGGCATTTTTTTATATGTATATCGGGCGAGTGAGCCAATAATGCCCAACGCCCGAGCAGCCGAACTGGAAACATGAAGAGCATACAAAACTTGTAAATAGCATAAAATTAAACACAAAAAACAACAAAAAAAGAACCCCCCTCTCCCCGATTATACATTAAATATAATTATAAACAATTATTGATATTAGTTAGTTAATTATACGACTCTCTGCGAGACGCGTGAAACACTTGAACTTGTTGCTGATCACGATCACGATCACGATCACGATCATGGCGGCAGGTAATTCCAAAGAAAAAAAAAAAAAAAAAATTGAAAAAAAAAAAAAAAAAAAATGCACTCGTGCACCGGGCCCAGCCCGGCCTTCAAAATGCTCCCTTATTGGAGCATTTTTACACCGACTGATAGACAAATTTTGGGCTAGCGCCGCCAGTTCTCGTTTAATAATCCAGAAATAATAAAATGAAGTAAAATAAATGGATAAACCAACATGAAAATGAAATAAAACAAGCAAACAAACAACAACAAAACATAATTCTAATTAGATAATAAGTATGTACTAATTATTATGTATGTATGTATTGTATATGCTAAGCGTATGTATGTGTATGATGATAATAAGGATAACGATTAACGATAAACGATAAACGATAAACGATGCAAAAACAACAACAACAAAAACGATAACAGTTAAAGCAGTTAAATATTAAGCATATATCGATAAGAAGCAGCAGAAGCAAAAGGCAGTTATATAGTATAGTACATTAATTGGTAACGGTAATTGTAATACAAACTAAAAGAACACAAAAAAAGAGAGAAAGTTAAAATGGCAGCCGCAGCATAACATGAAGAAGAGAAAGCGAAGACGAAGTAACAGTAATAGTTTAAATGTAATTGATAGATGAAATAAGAAAATGTATGTGTATGAGCGTATGGAAATGTTTGTATTCATTGTATTCATATTTTGTATATGTATGTGTGTGTGTGTGTGTGTGTGTGTGTGTGTGTGTGTGTGTGTGTGTCTGTTCAAGCTGAGCATAAGTCAATTTAACTTTTGAGCACTCGAATAATCAAATTAACTCATACCTAAATATTACGATACGTTACAATATGAGTTACTCGAATATTCGTCCTTGTTTTCGATTTCGATTTCGATTCAACCAATTTGTTTTACACTCACAAATCACAGAGAATCAAAATTACTTGACTCAGGCTCAGGTGTGCGAATGAAACCAAAAAACACTAAACAAACATTCATTCATTCATTCATTCGATTAAGTCTGTGTCACTCCTCACACTCATATGTACTCATATGCTACCACGGGGTATGTAAATATTTGCATCATACAAAATGTAACGTTTCACAATTATGTGTATATATAGAAGATTTTAACATATATAACATTTAATTCATTTCATTTGAAAAGCAATCATTTCGAATAACTGTGGGTGGCATAATTCATAACACGGAAGAATCTAGAACAAAATTTGAAAGGGGATCCAATAGATCGATATCAATACATGAAACTACAAAAATGCGTCAGCTAAACGATTTAGTCTAATATACCGAGGCTTGACCTTGTCTTTACCCCCCAAACCACCCACATATACTCATATCAATATATAGGCAGTGGCGACTCCTCGAGAAAGGAAATATGGGAAATTTCCAAAACCAAAAGCCATATTCTTCCTCGAAAACTTCTTAAAATTTCGATATCCAAAATTGATTTCTTCACCTTTAAATGACAGATTTATGATATATGTAGGATCCGCATTGTTATAGCTACATATGTATGTGTGTATATGCTTTATTTTAACAATATCTAAACAATTATAAACAGATTTTGAATTAAAAGTGAAGCGATTAAAATCTGCTGAACTCAAATCTCAAATTTATCGCAACAATTCTCGCTCGAAAGAAAATTTGAACTCGGTTTAGGAATCGTTTTTGGACCTTTAGAAACACACACAGAATTCTATTACATGCACTCATAATTACATAATCACATGGATAACACATATAGAAAACAATGCACGCATACACATGCATATATATATATATATATATACACATGCATATACATACATATGTGTGTATGTAAATCAACATGCCAAGAATCAAACAAAAAGCACTGCTATTAATGTACGTATGATGTACATACATACATACATCCATGTAATGCATACGAAACACTTAATGAATAAATGCTAATGATTAAAATGTCAATTTTAAAGAAGAAAATAAAAATAAAACCAATTTAGAAGACACATTAGGAGACAAGCAGAAAAAGAAGAAGAGGAAAATCGAAACCAAAAACACAATACATTTTTTTGAGACTTTATTTGTGTAATTGAAATTGAGAGTAAACTTAGATTTAATAGCTACAATAAGGCAGTAAATGTGTAATTTAGGCTAAACTAAGAAAATTTGTATTTGTATGCATGGGGCATGCGGCATGCGGCATGCGGCATGAAGATGGCGCCAGCTTTGATACTTCACAACCGTTCCCAAAAACCAAAAAGAAAAGAGAAATAAATAAAAATTCGATGCATGGCTGATATTAATTAGATTCATTCAAATAGATTCATTCTATGCAAAACATTTTTTTTTGTTTTTCGTCATTTTTACAACTTCTTAATGGAAAATGGTTAGTAGATATGGGCCAAGGGTTCATAAGATGAATGAAATTCTAAACGTTATACGTACATATTTCCTCTCAGTCGATAGTTGTCCTTGTCGATCCTTTTCCATGGCATAATGTTTACATTGGTAATGGGTGTGTGTGTCTGTGTGTGTGTGTGTGTGTGGGTTCGGTGAAAATGATGAAAAAAATGGCATACCATACGTAAATATCTGAGAATTCTCGTAGAGAATAAAGGCAATAGAATAGGTTGATAGATTGGTTTTTGGATTGGCATGGATGTCTATATAGATGAACTGAATACAATTACATCACATACCAAATGCAATTACATACACACACACACACACACACACACAAACACAATAAATGTTGAAGTGAAATTTCGATGTTCAATGGATAATGAAACTGAATGTAATACTAAATGTACGTACATACATACATACATATTGTACATACCTACATACATACATACATATGCTTGAGCGTTAAACTGGTTTAGCTAACGAAGATTCAATTTGGCTTTCAAATTTTGATGCGAGCCAATGCATTGGCATTGCATTTGGACCAACTAATTTCGTTACAATTTGTTGATCTCGCCAATCGGCCAAAAATCTGTCATCAACACACACACACACACACACACACACACACACATACACACATGCATGGGAACTCCTTTTAGAGCTCTTTCAAAAACATGTTGAAGGATTTGTTTAGAATTTCTTGTCCAAGTTAATGTTTAATGTTTCCCTTTTTTGTTTACCCAAGATGAATCTTCGAAAGCCAAGTTAAATGAACCAGTTGGTGTTAGGATAGCAATGAGAAATTCATGTGGGAAACAAAAGAAAGTAAAGCAAGTGAAAGAAGAACAGATAGTAAAAGTGAACAAACAAAAAAAAACACACATTTTTTAATGATAAGCATGATAACATTGTGAATCAAATTGGTTCAATCTAAGTAAATTATATATATATAAATGATATTGATTGACTTTTACTGTGACAGCGGCCGCAGCAATAGATGCAGCAGGCCCCACTGATCTGATCGATTATAGACAATGATGATTATGATGATGATGATGATGATTAAGCAAATTATGATAATGATGATGATTAATAATGATAATTATTGATATTGCCCTGAAGTGGAGAGGAATCGTTATTTATACACACATATACATATATAGATATATATTATAAGAAAATGTTAGACCTATGACTCGCAAAACAAATAAGAAATTAGGCTAATAACTTAAATGGATTAAAAGAAACAAACCAAAACAAAAATAATATTAATAATGAAACAAACAAAAAACAAATAATGACAACAACAGCAACAACAAAACAAACAATCCCCCAAAAACATATGAAAAATCATCAGAAAAACTTTGTTAGCTGAGTAAAAACTAAAATAAATCGTAAATTCGCATACATCAATATTTGCATATATACATACATACAAACATATGTACACACAATTAAATACATACATACATGTGTACATCAATATATGCATGAAATTATATAAGTGTACATTTCATTGGAACACTCAACAAAGGCATAAAACCTCATTAAATTCGATTACTTTATATATTATGATCAGGATCATCAGGATTTGTGTTTCAAATCATTGTTCATAGGAAATATATAATTTCCAAGTTTTTTTTTTTTGTAGATAATTTCAAAACTTAGTCCTCAAATGGTTTCCATATATGAATCATTGGATCGAACATTTTCGAGAGATTTTTTTTTGTACAATTTCCCAGCTTAATTGAAAGAGATTCTCTATATTTATTTCTGATCTGACATTAACAATTGATCTTTAAGGTCCATCAAGATTCCCACTCAACATTCAAAAATTGAAAGAAAATATTGAATTGTCGGCCAAAACATAAAAAATTGAATTGCAATTAAATGTAAATTTAGAAAGTGAGATACAGGTTTACCATTTGAAACAAGTTTAGATTGTTAGTAGTATTATGTTTTGGATTTTGATTTTAGTTCATACGGAATTACATGTGATATTTAAACCTAATACATGCCCACGATTTCCAAGTTATAGATTTAAGGGAGATCAACCATTTTTGTTTTTGTTTCCTTTTTTTTTAAACCAATCCATTGCCTTAGCACAGACACATGACAAAGATTTGCTAAATATATTGAGGTTGTAGACTAAAGATCTCACTTGTGCATAGATGAAAGCATTTTATGATGTATGTATGTATATATGCAGAATTTAGACCTTTACATCAATCACATTCGTGTGGTTAACTAAGCAAAAGCATCAATCAACAAATCAGTAAGGACAAAATGAACACACAAAACAAACAAAATACATGATGTATTTGTAATAAAATGAACAAAGAACATTTTTGAAACAATTTCTAAAGAACTGTTAACTGTTGTGACTTGAGTATTTAAATGATAATTGATTAAAATGATGAAACAGAATGATGAATAATGAAATTACCGAAGCAAATTGACAGATATATATATACATATACATATATATGTATGTATGTATGTGTGGCCGGAGGTTAAAGAACAATTTCATTTAGTTTTTAAGACGCCAATTGGATATTAAAACAAAAAAAAATAAAATCAATAATATGGTCTAAAGTAATTTTAGTAACAATATTGAACAAAAAAAACGTGGAAATGAAATGAGAGACACATAATGAAGATGAAATTAATAAATAAAAATTAAAAGGAAAAAAAAAAATAACAACAGCAAGAATAAAAAGCAGCAAAATGCTAAGATGAAAACGATAAGAATCCAAACAAAAATCATTTCAAAATAAAATATGAAAAATACCAAAAAAATGAAAAATCAACATTTTTATATATGTATGTATGTACAATGTAAAAAGATACATATATGTATATACATATGTACATACGCACTGGCACGCAAAACAAAAAAAAAAAAAAAAACCAAACCAAATTTGAAATAAAAAACAAAAAAAAAACAAAAACAAATCAAATAATGAACGTACACACTAAAAATTTAACTGAAAGCATCCAAACTCATCGAATCAAGTAGAAACCATGCTCTGTCTCTCTCTCTATCTATCTCTTTCGCTCCTCTTTTCTCTCTGTCTCTTTGCATGAAAAGCAATCACCCACAATGACACAGTTTCTCTTTCACATAGCACAAGAACTAACTAGAAAGATGGTAAAAATCAGATAAGTAACTTAACTATACAGACACACACATACATATATATATATATATATCTATATACATATATATAAATAGAGCATTCCATTGTGGCTTTTGTTGGAATGTCCAGAAGTGGGGAGAGTCAATTGAATTCAATTCTTCTACCACAACCTCAGACACAGTGGCTATTTAACAGGCAAAAAATTGGCGTTAAAAAACGGCAAACAATATTTAATAATATGCTAATCAAGTATTTTATTTTACTTTCAGATATTATCGCTAACATAAAGCAAGATCCCATGCACAATCCAAAATGGTTGTAGGGAAACCAAGCCAAGCGATTCTCAACTCGTCTCTGTGGAGTATATTTTTAGCATAAATTAAATCTATTTAAATTCATCTAGCTTTTAATGAAAAGGACTTGGCGAATTTCACATTTACCACGTATTCGCATTTTTACTTATATGCATAGAAAAAAACAAAAAAAATAACTGAAAATTGGTGGAGATTCGGGGAATTTGAAACACAAATCGAAGAACAAACATTACAATAAATGGGCAATAACGTCGCAAACACTTCCGAAACTTTTTTTTTAAAAAGGAAGTCTCAATAAATGAAATTATATATTAATACAGTAAGTATCCCTGTCAACCCAGGCAGCTGCCATCTTTAGTGGAGTCCAAGAAATAAAAAAAAAGAAAAACAATTGATTCACAATTTTTCGTCTAACTTCAATATTTGTTCGAGCAATTCGAGTTATTCATACCCTGCGTATACGTTATTTCCCCGAATGGTGCTATTCATACACTGCGTTTACGTAATTGATGGCTAAGAAACAGCAAAAAACCGTTAAATCAAACTAAAAAACAAAAACATATTCTGATATACTTAAATGGGAATATGTTAGCTTCAAATATCTAGGATTGAAAAGTCAATTGTTAAAAATTCAGATTTGATCGCGTTTTTTTATCCCTCTCACATAAAAACAAATTACTTGCAAATTTCCAAGTGAGTTCCGCACTTCGAGAGTTTGAGAATTCGAATTTTCACCCGATGCTTGAGCAAATTATAATTCACAATAAAAATATTAGTTTTTGAGTTTTTCTTGGAAATTTCCAGCTCTAAATTGCCATAGAATTTTGAGTCGCACGTCAAGTCACTGTATTTGTAACCGGTTGCCATATGCAAATGCGTGTTGGGTTCACTTTCATAGAATGTGAGCTTGAAATGTTTTCTGGGTGTAACAAATTGTCTGCGCAAAACGGAACGTTGGTGGCTTGGACCGGCTTGCTCATAGAAATGGACTTTTAGCCAAATAAGAGGCACGTCATAACAGCGCTAACACATCCCACCACATCACAGCATCTTCCACATCCACCCGTTATCATAGCCGTCATGGCCCTGCCGTCGATCTCAACGCTGTTGGGCGTGGCATTTCTCGCCTATATATCGCATTCCATCTATCAGATGTCGCAGCTATTTACTACGCTCCAATGCAGCAGTACGCCATGTTACACCTCATTTCTGTCGGATCGGCCACGCTTGCAATTGGCTTTATTCAGTTCGCAAGCCCGCTCACCCCTGGCCAGCGAGGTTAAGGATCTGTACAAAACAAAGCGTTTCGATTATACACATCCCTTTGAGCACGACTTTGAAGTGGATGTGCCGCTCAAGACGCGTCGCAATGGCACAATGTATATGCATGTTGTCCTAGCTCTCGAGGGGGAACCTCTCGAATGGCGAACATTGCGAAGGGATGGACCCACCGTGATCCATACACTTAGTTTGACAGACTATATGGTTCCGCGGGCAGAGGCATTTCAGCTGTTGGGCGAGGCAGAAAAGTCTAAGACTAAGAAACAAAAGGGCACAGATAAAGGCAGCGATTCCACCGGCAGTACCAGTTCGTCCAAGCCCACCACACACTTACGTTCCAATGTCTACGTTAGCCTGCTGACCGATCTGTTCTCTGTCTCACAAGCGGATGTGCCGCCCGAATTGGCTCCATTGATACGAGTGAATCGGATGCAACAGATTCTGCCCATACTACAGACGGACACGTTCAATACACGGCTCAAGGATCTGGTGGCCATCTCTAGAAATACAACCGAATTTACATTTAGCTTCCATTACAAGCCCGTGGGTGTGGGTAAATTGCGTCTCATGCTTCTCATGGAACATGCCACGCAGGCGTTACTCACCATTGGCTTCGCCACCAAGGATATTGACGAGGTTAAAGGCATTTTCTCGGATACGAATGTCTATCTACTGTGCGGCACCATTTTCGTTTCCAGTATTCATGTGAGTTGCACTAACATTCAGTTCCAATGTCTACTTTACGTTTACTTCTCCATCTTCTTCCAGATGCTTTTCGATTTCCTCAGTTTCAAGAATGATGTGGCCTTTTGGCGTAAGAAGCAATCCTATGAGGGTCTGTCCACTCGCACCACATTGTGGCGAGCCTTCAGTCAGTTTGTCATCTTTCTCTATTTACTGGACGAGAATACCTCATATTTGGTCCTTGTCCCCGTCGGTCTGGGCACTCTCATTGAATTGTGGAAGTGCAAAAAGATTCTGCGATTGCATCTGAGCTTTAGCAGTTTCATTGGCCGCAAACTAGAGTCAACTGGACACTTGGCCGAAGTCCAAACCGATCAATTCGATCGACAGGGCATGCGCTACTTAAGCTATCTGCTATATCCCCTGTGTCTGTGTGGAGCAGTCTATTCGCTGCTCTATCAACCGCATCGCTCCTGGTATTCCTGGACCCTCAACTCTCTGGTGAATGGTGTCTATGCGTTTGGTTTCCTCTTCATGTTGCCGCAATTGTTTGTCAACTACAAACTCAAATCGGTTGCTGCCCTTCCATGGCGTGCCTTCATGTACAAGGCGTTCAATACATTTATCGATGACTTCTTTGCCTTTATCATTACAATGCCAACGGCCCATCGTGTTGCCTGCCTGCGAGATGATATTGTCTTTCTCATTTATCTATATCAACGTTGGCTATATCCCGTCGACAAAAATCGTCTAGACACTGGCCTAGCCATTGAGGAGACAAAACCAGAGACTCAAGACAAATCCGCCGCCAATCGAAGCAAGAAACGAAATTAGGAATATTTGAATTCATCAGTTTTTCTTTCTTTTCAACCACATTCCGTCTATATATAATATAGAGTATAGTCAATTTTAAGGTCCAAAACAAAAAACGCACCCTGTCTTTTGTTTTTTGAAAATCTAATGTAATGAAAAAAAGAAACAACTAGTAAATGCAATAAACTAAACCACGGACCTAAATGAGCGAAGATTGGTTTTAAAAAGCTTTTGTTCCATCCATTCCAGGTAATCCATTTCTAAAAGATGTTAAGATTTAAGGACAACTGAGATTCGATAACAGAATGATAAGGTTAATATGTCTTTAATACATATATTTATGTTATTGTACGGACTGCATGTAGATGTGTGTGTGTGGGAGATAAGGGTTCAATTATTTTCTTGTCTTGGATTTTTGTAGCGAGTAGAAATTAGTTATACATAAGTTTTAAGCTTAAACCTAAACTGACAAACACAAAATACAAAAAAAAGGAATAAAGGAAAAATGTGAGTTGCCGTGCCGTATACTTTACGGTTGTTGACGCATGCATTTTCCTCCCATTCTTTCTTCTCTCATTAACCATTGCGAATGCCCAGAGCCTGCTCCAGCTCGGCACGCTTTTGATTGACCTTAGTGAAGAAATAGCGGGAGACAGCTTCATGCGTCCAAGGTTGATAATAAAACTCAGCACGACGCTCCTCCTCCGGATTACCAACCACATCGGTCATGAGCTAAGAAGAAATTTATGGAAATTAAAGTGAATATTGATGTGGGTTGACTTAATGGAACCTTACCTTCAAGTCCCTTGTCTGGCTTATGATCCAGCGATGGATAAACATTTGAGGATCTTTAGCAAAACTGAGGAAGAATTCTCGATTGGTTTTCATCTGATTAATGGTATCGACTGTCTCATGGATTTTGGTGTCCAGTCCCTGGATCTCCTGTTGGCTGGCCGTGCTCATGAGGAAATTGTTCATTTGATTCTTGAGCGTGTCGTCCACCTCGACATCGATGTCATAGCAGGCAGTTTGCTTATTCTCCGCGCCGCTCTCGATGAAATGATTGATGACAATCGGATCTGGGGGATGGAGCAGGGGATTCAAGCGTTGCGGAATTTCGGCAAATTTCATACGCTGGCAGCTAAATATTTGCTCTAGATACTTGTCACAGTTAATGTACTCCCGCTCGTGGGCGTCCTGCAGCTTATGGGTCTTGATGTACTGCCACAAAGCGGAGATGATCACGGGCCTGGTCTGGGTGTGCACGCCGAGAAGACGGGCCAGTCGTGGGTCAAGCTTGAACTGCAAGGGCTGATAGTCCAGAAGAAGAAGAATGGTGCATCGGACATTCCTATCGCCCGGCCGCTTCACCTGAAATCCATCTGTTTCCTGAGTGGTGTGTGTGCGATGCCACTCCACAAGATGATTGTCCGGCCCGTAGAGCTCCTTATCCAGCTCGATGACCAACGATTTGAAAAACGACGAGAATTTGCGTTTAATTTTCGTATTGGGATCACCTTTACCGTCCTCCAGGAGGCGACCCTCAACGCGTAGCTCCCAGGATGCTACAGCCCCCTCATCGTCATTGGTCGGTTCCTTACTGGGATAGAATGTATTCGAGATAAAAATGCGCAGCTTACGCTTCTGCTTCATGGGTCGCTTGAGTGCCTCCTGAATGTCCAATCGTTTGCGCATAATGGTGGCATCTAGCTTCCTCTCGAACGTTAGCAGATCCATATAGGCTTGTGATTCAGGGACTAAGTCCCTCACCTTCTGTGGCAATATTTTGTCGGCCAGTTTCTTTTTCTTCTTCGCCGCCGTTACGAATTCTCCACCTTTGCCACCAGGTCCACTGTTGAGACTTCGCGATTCAGCCGAACGTTTGCTACCCCCGCCAGATCCTCCACCGCCGCCTCCACCAGATCCACTGCCGCCGCCACCGCCCGCATTACCACGCAATCCGCTGGCGAATGTTGGCTGCTGTGAGGCGCGTTGCAAAAGCGAGGGTCCCGGGACACCTGGACCACCAGGTCCCACTGGAACGCCAACCGGGGTCCCGGCTCCTGCTGTTCCAGGCACGGGCTGCGTTGTGTTCGGATGCAATGGAAAGCCACGGGGCTAAAATGCATAAACGGAATATGTAGATTTGCCTCCTATTTTTGTTTGGGAGTTTATTTTTTCTTACCGCAAAAGTGCCGCCTGGCGGCGGATATGAGCGCATGCCGGGCGCAGGCTGTGGTGGCTGGTAGCGCGATTGCACCGGCGCCTGGCCAGGCGCAAATCGTTGCGACATCTTTAATAGTTCGTCAAAGTATGCCTTTTCCTCTTTTTTTTGAATAACAATAGTTGGTTTATAATATATATATTGCCGCTTTTTTGCCTTTATTTTTCTTTTGCTTTGCGTCACAAATGGAAAATGGCGTCTAACTATTTTAGGGTGACCAATGCACGATTAGCGATGCTGGCAGTCGATAGTATAAATCGATAGTTCAATGCAATTTTAACTAGGGTATTCCCGTAAGTGGTAAAAATCTTTTATCTAAAATCACTTAAAATATTGTTGTAAACATATATAAACTGTCTCATATATATACAGATACATGAACATACATCTCAGCACTTATAAGAACACTTTAAATTTGCTTTCGCCACTGAAACTGTCATCTTAATCTGTTATCGATATCTTTTAGTTTAACAACGAAGTGTTTTTATTTTCAAATTAATTTTTATGAATTTATAAATTCGAAATACGGAACGAGATTACTTTTGAAAAATTCTTTCATCTCGCTTCATTCTGGAATTATAAATTTTATGGTTGATATTTCTAAGTATGGTAGTTATGGTAAATATTTACCATATCGATAAATTGTTGCATTCTTATCGCTTTCAGTAAGAAACAAAATTTCTAGTTTTACTTTGCATTCGCATTCGAGTTGTCCCAGGTGACAAAAGACAGAGCCTACGCCAAAAAGAAGCATTTTTTTTGTTGGAGATAACCAAGACACGACGGAATGTCCACACAGAATGCAGAGAATGAGGAAAATCCAGCCTCAAAATCTAAACGACCTTCAGGTAAATAATGAAAATAAACCCACACACAGATACGCGCACACGCACACATTACAGGTATGTAACATACACATACACATGTGATAAGGGGTCCCTGTGACACAGACACCCACCAAGTCAAGGATGACTAATACTCGATTGATTTGACATTTGTGGGCTTCAAATTGATTTTGAACTTCTCCTCCACCTCCAAATGAGTCACCTCACCTTGCTTATCTTTACCTCTCTGGTCGTATCCTTGCAGATTCAGCGTTTAAGCAACAACGATTGCCCGCCTGGCAGCCCGTCCTCACCGCCCGCACTGTTTTGCCCACTTTCTTTGTAATTGGTGTTCTGTTTGTGCCAATTGGCGTAGTTCTTCTTCATTTCTCGGACACCTCAAATGAGTTGATCATTGATTACACTCGTTGCCTGCAGGTGGGAACGGATCAGACCTGTGCCAGCTATATACAAAACAATACGGGCGCACAGTGTGATTGCAAAATCAATTTTACACTTACAACTGATTTCAAAGTGAGTTAAAGACCAAACACCAATAAAATGAATATATTCAATGACTTCCGATGTAGGGCGATGTATATATGTATTATGGCTTGACGAATTACTATCAAAATCATCGTCGTTATGTCAAATCCCGGGATGATGAACAACTATTGGGTCAATTATCAAGCAGTCCCAGTTCGGACTGTGCACCGTTTGCATACAACCCGGAAACCAATCAGCCCATAGCTCCCTGTGGAGCCATTGCCAATTCGTTGTTCAATGGTAAGAGTTAATGTCTGATCTAATATCTGACCGCATCCTTTGTATTTTGTTTACTTTCTTTGATAGACACTCTAACCCTTAGTCAGGGCGATAATGAGATTGAGTTATTGAATACAGGCATTGCTTGGCCATCAGATAAACGTGTGAAATTCCGTAATCCCGCCAACTTAACCGAAGCCCTTAAAGGTTTCTCGAAACCCCTATTCTGGAGCATCGGTCTTAATGAGTTAGATCCAGCTAATATGGAGAACAATGGTTTCCAGAACGAGGATCTTATTGTTTGGATGCGAACAGCTGCTTTACCCAGTTTCCGGAAGCTATATCGTCGTCTCAATCAGACAAACAATAAATATACCAACGGCCTGAAGGCCGGTAATTATACCCTGCACATTAAATATAGTAAGTAATTGGATAATATAGATAAAGATAAAGCAACAAATTACTAATTATCAATCTTTTCGATTAGAATATCCGGTTATATCATTTGATGGCACCAAACGTATGATACTATCAACCACCTCGGTTCTGGGTGGTAAGAATCCATTCCTAGGTATTGCCTACATCGTTGTTGGAGCCGTTTGTATTACTTTGGGCCTGGCCCTGCTCTTCATTCATATGCGTTGCAGTCGTAGGTGAGTTGTCAATGTGATTCCATAACTCGCACATTATGCACACGACAAAAATATGAATCAAAAATATGCGATAAGTATGGAATTGTAAGATATGGCATTTCAATTCAGTATGGCCCGAAAAGAAACCATTTATCAGGGCCATAAGAAAAGCTAATCTCAAAGTCAATCTAATCACATTTCCTTCTTTTTCTTTTCTTCTTCTCTTTGCATGTTTCTCCCGTTGGCCAACTCAACAGCAGCAACATGGAAATGATCAACGTGAATCCGCATACACAGTATTCCTAGGCTACTGCTAGCAAAAGTATTCGTCTTTGAGTGATGTGTGTCTCCTCCTCCTGAACCTGCTGGCTTTTTATTAAATTAGCTTTTATAGTCATTAAGCATAAAGTTTTCTTTGACTTTTTCTTGTTTGTTTCTGTGTGTGTGTGTGTGTGTGTGTGTGTGTGTGTGTGTATGCGTGTGTGTGTGTTTACTGTGCCTTGAGTTTTGTTAAACAATTTTGTATAATTCTTGCACAGCCAATGCCAAATCAATCTTTATCCCCCACAGCCCCAAACTTCTATTATATATACATGGATGTGATGTATGTATATATATTTCTTGGTTGCCTGATAATTTGTTAAACATTTTTACTTAATCATTGCCTCTGCTACATAAAACAAAAGAATTTGTACCTAAAATGGAGAAATATTTGGTCAACTCTTTGTAGAACAAGTGCTGCCCCTCATTTCATCATTTGGTTTACGATATACAATAAAAAAGAAAACCAAAAACATTTTGTTAAACATTCAATTTCGTTCACATAACAATAAAGATAATTCACAATTTTGCACAATTCAAGAGACTTTTCAATTCAAACCCGAGAAATTGTCAGATGGGATAAAAATTTGGATAAATCTTTAATATAATACAACAAAATGAACTTATTAACTAAATACAGGAGGGGTAGGAACAATCAGTGGTTACTGTCAGACAGGGGCAGCACTTCAAGACTATGCTTTTCAGGTGTAATGAAATGCAATATCTCAAAACCGACTTCGACCATTATCAGAATGATGATCATCCATTCGAGGCGAATGTGATGGGCATCGTTTAGATTGTGGGACACCAGTTCGGCGAGCTCCACACAATGATTGATTTTCTCGTTCATGACCTTGGTGCGGCGGCTGATGCTGAAATATGAGCATACTTGCAAATAGATGCCTTCCAGCTCTTCGCGATCCCAATAGAAATCGGGGGCATCTAATAGATCGGAGGAGAGGTTAATCTGATGGCGGAGGGCGAAGAGTTCACCCGTTTTTCGTAGCATGGCTGCCCTTGAGATGCGTAGACGTCGACCACGCTTAAGATCCTCGGTCAAATACTCCATGGAGTCAATGTAACGATCTAGTTGTGCCTCCCATATGCCCAGCTTGATGGACTGGGCCATGGCATTTGAAAATGTATATTTATAGAGGAAATTATCGGTATCGGCGGTGACAAAGAATTTTCCATTTTGGAAGAACGCTCGCGAAGTGTTGGCATTGTAGTCACTGCTCTCCGCCACCAAGTCACCCTCAACATCCACGGGAGCAGCAGGTATATATGTGTAGGGCATCATTTCACTCTCACCATGTATCAGGGCACTTACATAGGATTCACGCTCGAAGGAGCGCAAGAAATTTAAGACATTATTGGCCTCGATGTCCGCACAATTCCAAAAGATCACGGATCCCTCGCGAAAGAAGAATATTTCGCGCGGATGTTGACCAGTTTGGTATTTGGCCGCCACATAGAGAACATTGTGCTCGCCGTCCAAGCTGTCAGTGGAGAAAAAGCGTTTCGTCTCGTAAAGATTCTGTTCTTTAAGGGCTGCCTGCAGTTCCTCCAGGTTGTATTCCTCGGCAGTTGTATATCCGCGTGTATTGAGAAATCCCAAAGCAGAGAGTTCATCGATGGCCAAGCGCTTTTTGCGTAGAAGTCGTGTCCGGGTCGGGGATAGATGGTTTTCCATTCGTTCATCTATAACTGGCAGCTGTTTACTGACGCCGCCGATGGAGGTCGGCAGTTTCTTGAGGGTCGATGATATTGCCGCAGAGTTAGTGACTATTGGTGGCTTGGCAGTGGATAACCATCTCGTTTTGTTCGCCAGGAGGGGACTTTGGAGACGGGAGCGGAAACTTCTGAAGAACGGCGCTTCTAGACCAAGGCGAGCGAAATTCATTTTTTAGCTTGGTCCTATTGGCTTTACTCGATCCACATTTGGTTTAAGTAAAGATTCAGATACAGATATATATAATAAACGAGCCGGTAAAGTTCTTTTTGATTTGATTTTCTATTACCTTCTCGCTTGCACTCACACTCCCACCCCTAGAAGCAGTTATGTTCGATAGTCATTTTCGATAACAAGATTGAACAAAAATCAGCTGTTGTGCAACAAAAAAATTAACGCGAAGAAACACAAAATGCAATTGACGTTAATCAATTTCTTTAAGAAAACTGTTCCCGGACATATTTTCCGTGGCAAGCGGCGCCTAATCAAGCCGGTAAGCAAACGTGCCATGGAAACGCTTACCCGGGAATATGAGCGCCAGGAAAAAATTATGCTGCTGCTGAGACATCCCTATTTGACATTGGTATGAACGTATATCAGGGAATCCCTCCCCCAAATTTCCATTGAATCCATCTAAATGTTTTCTAACCATTCTTCTAAATCTTGCAGGAGCAATCCTCCGGCCATGCCAAAGCCTTACAAAAGCGTGAGCAATTGGTGGCCAAATGGACGGATGAGCAGACAATTCGTAAAATGAAACCACATGTGACCATCGAGGAGCGTCTAAATCAATTGAAAATCAAAGAAGCCTGGGACTAAGTCCAAAATCCCAACCCCAACTCTAGCTCTAACTTTATTTTTGTTTAAATACACAAACATTAAATTAGATAAATCAATAGTGTTTCAATGCATCAATTATGTAAGAATTGGGCTCACTTTCTCTAACCATATTCAAATGGGCCATCTACCATTGAAATCTTCAATGGATTCTCAAGGCATTGAATACGTGAATTCCATCAAAATGATGAACAAACGACCCCATTTCAGTTTATATTCAAAAGCTTATCAAAATCGTGAGACACTCGGCTCTATTTTTAGAGCCCGGGTCTGTTTCATTCTGAATTTATTCGCTTTGTTTCCGATTTTCTGCATTGTTTTATTTAATTCGATAAATTGCCATATATATATATGTATATGTATGCATGTGTTTTGTATATTTATGTATGTATGTGTATATATATGTATTATGTATGAATTATGTTATGTACATATGCAAGGCATGTAACATCATATTTTGTTTGTTTTTTGTTTTATCTGAGACGCTTCTCCTCTGCTTTCCATTAAAAACCTTTAATTGTTCTTCATAATAATGCTTAATTATACTTTTAAAAAGCAGTTTTTTAACATTTCGATACTGAAAAATTACATTTTCCAAAACAAAACGAAAGCAAACAGGATTTGTGTATATAAATCTGAGGAGAAACTTGATGGAATTCTAATAATGGAACAATTTTTAATAGTTTTTTGTTTTTGAGGATAGGAAAAATTAATTGAATAATAATGCAAACTATCTTTATATCATATTTGTTTGTTATTTCGTTAAAGATGATCAACAAAAGTTATCATAAATCAAAATGAGAAAATATTATACAGTTACGAATCAGAATTGAGAACAAATTTCGAAAACATTTGTCTGTATATATACAGAAATATATACAACATATATGTATATGTATATATATATAGAGTGACTTTATCATGTCCAATTTTCGTATAGTTTTGAATAAGTTCCTCATGCGCATTACTCAATAAAACATTTCTCTTAACAATTCTGTTATCTTTTCGTTTTAAATTATTTTTTAAAAAAATATATGTATATGTCTGCAGTAATTGGTTGTTATTTATATATATATATATATATATATATATATATACTTTAATAGTTTGCTTGATGCTACTGTTTCTCTGTATCCTTCATCGTCTGTTGCCTGTTTACCTAATTTCAATCGGCTTTCAATGGCGTGACCTTTTTCGCTTCATCCTTATTGTTGGCCTCATGATCGTTATTGGTACGTTCTCTAGCCAGGCGCGAGCTAATTGCTTCGTTATCATCATCGTCATTATTCACTTCGTTGAGTAATTGATCTTGATCCTGGGCTTGTTCCGTTGCTTCCAGCGGTGGCGGCGAGCTGGACAGCATGGCCACTGGCGAGGCACTGGACGTGGCCGCTGCTGCACCATCGCCCATGCCGCGTGCACTCTCTGAAACAGGGGCAGGGATCTCAGTAGGCGAGTCAAGCTGCTGCTGACTGAACTCCTGATTTGGGCTCTCTCTGGTAAAGAGGCCCATTTTAGATTCGGATGGCGCTGTCGCTGATGTCGCCGCCGCCGCCGCCGCAGCAGCCGCTGCTGTTGCTGCCGCCCCGTCACCAGCACTGCTGTGGCTAGTAGGTGCCGCAGGACCACTAACCAAATGTGGCGGCGCATGCAAGGGAACATGATGATGATGCGGTTTCTGATGTTGCTGTTGCAGTTGGTGTTGTTGCTGTTGTTGCGAGGCCACCTGATAGCGCGGTATATCGGCCTTACGCCACAGCGTTATCTCCTGCTGCTTGAAGTATCGACGATCTTCGGTGTCCATCAAGACCAAGTTGAGAAAATATTTCACAGAGAATTTCTTATTAATGTCCCGCATTGTGGGAGTTAGGTTATAGCCAGCCAAGAAGACCCTAATGGGTATACTCTCCCCTTTGACGGGGGCGCCATCCATTATCTCATATTTCGCAATGGTCTCGTTCTCATTGAAGATGTTCGGTCCAGTGCCTGTCGACTCCCGTTTGATGATAGCTATTTCCATATGCTTGATTTTGATGCGTACCAGTAGGAAATAGATTTTACCAATTATTGTATCCTTCAAATGGTATTTACTTTTGTTGTACTCGAACTCTATGTGCAGGCAATCTTCGATGCCCACCTCCATTTTGATGGGGTTGTTCATTTCGGGATAACTGCAGAGCGTGTGAACTGCTATATCCACTTCGCGTGTAATGTCACTGATTCTACGGACAATTGTGGCCCTTAGAAAGTAACGTAATCTTACATTGGATCCGGCATAGACTTCAAATTGCTTTTCCACATTGGGAAAATCGAATGGATAGCTGTTGTTCTGTATTAGATCACCGGGCCGAGCCAAGGCCTTGGCCAGACACTTGAATTCATGGTGATTACCCCGATCGTAGAATAATTCAATCTGTCCAATGAACTCGATCTTGATGCCCTGGTGTTCTAGTTTGCTGCCCGGCTTTTTTAACGTGACGTTCACCTAGTACAGAAGAGATAGAAAAGACACGGCCGAATGTTAGTTGAGGGCGGAGATGGGACGGCCCACCACCCTCTTTTCTTCTTTGTTAATGGATTTTAAAGCGAATGGAATCCTAATTACCTTGCCGGATACTGTTTCACCATCGTAGAAGAGAAGCATTTTCTCCACTTTGCCATCTTCGCCCTTGACCTCTGCGGTCTTCCTGCTCTCGGCCCCATCGAATACTATCTCAATTTCGGCTGATTGGCCAAAGCCCAGAAAATTCATTATTATAATTTGGTTTGTCGCCTTTTTGCAGCAGCTGGAATGTTGTTGTTGTTGTTGATGGTGTTGTTATTGCTGTTCCTGACTTTGTTATAAAATCTATTCCTTTCCTATTCCTTTCCTTCCTTTCCTCTCTATTGTAGGTTCTCCTGACTATCGATTAACTTCATATAATGGGCGTTTTTGTAAAGATGGCGTCAATGTTCAGTAACAATAGTTATCGATATATGAAGTGCGATTCCTTTTAAATCTATTAAAAAAAAAATAACAAGAACAATCATATTTAATATACATTTCGAAAATATTGGATAGGCCCCATCGCTTGGCCCCAACTTGATATCGTTTGCATACAAAATTTGTAAAGAATGAATTGCGACAGATCTTATCGATACTTTTATTCCGATTGGACACGTGTTAAAATTATTCAACATTTAAATCAATATTTGTGACATACACCAAACAAATATACGACACATATCTGTTCCACAAATATTTTATTTTAGAATTACTTTGATTAGGATTAAAAATGCAAAGGCAACTGTATTATGTATATTTATTTTGAATATCGATAATGTCAATGCCAAGGCTAGAGCTGGAAAAACATCGATGTTTGCAACTATCGATGTTTGCGCGGTATTTTTAAAATCATTCAATTGTTTCTCGAATCTCAATGCAATTTTGTAAAGAAGACAATATTAACTGTAAAAAAGTAAAATCTACTTTCCAAACTAAATTGCAAAATACAAAACAGAAAACTCTTCCTTAAATGCTTTTCCCTCGAACACTTGTAAAAGAAAGAAAACATCGATAGTGTTGCCAAAATCGATGTTTTATAAAAATACAAAACCATCGAAGAATCGATAGTACTATCGATGTTTTTTCCAGCTCTACTAAATACTTGTTGTTGCCGTAGCCGGCCCCTTTTATAATTTATAAGGCTTTGTAAAATATCTCTACAAAAAGCAATTTAAATTCACAGTGAAAGTAGTACTAGTCAGTATATTTTTCTAATAATTCAAACAACAGAAAAAAAAGAAAACGGCCGAGTTTCAAAGAATAAACTGCGGGAATACCACATACCATAACTAATCCTGTGCAGCAACAGGCCGAACCATGGCAACAGTGGCCTTGCTAGCACAGTTTTTGGGAAACAATCCCTTGAAACAGCGGAAGTTTCTGTGTCTGCGGATGTTACAGAGGCAGTCCAGCTTCTCTATGTACCACAGCCATAGCCAGAGCCATGCACGATGTCTAAGTCAAAGTCTAAGGTCCAACTTCAGTTGCAGCTCCTGTAACAGTCCTGGCGATCATAATAATAGCAGGAGAAATATACTAAGCCCACTAGTTTACAGCACATTCAGTACTAAATCATCAACCACACAATGCCACAAACCGGAGACCAAGAATTCATCCACGGCAAGCCCATCCACCACGGGAAATGATCTCTTTGGTGAAACGGCTAATATGGGTCTCTTTGCTAAATTTAAGCATATGTATAAACAATATTGGTATGTTTTGATACCAGTTCATGTGGTGACATCTGTTGGATGGTTTGGTGGCTTCTACTATCTGTCCAAAAGGTATGAAATATGTACACACGAAGTGAAAGTTTATTACTAATAGGCTTAGTGAAGAACTCATCTCAAGGGGGTGAAAGTTGTAAACAATAATATTGGGTTAAATGAAACACAACTAATCAAGGTTCCATCTAAATAATCATTTGTTTAAATTTTCAGTGGTGTTGATATTCCAGCATTGCTCCATTATATCCCCCTAAGTGAGAGCGCCCTTGAGAGCATTCAGGGATCCGATATGGGCCACTATGCTTTTGCCTATTTGTTCTATAAATTGATGACACCTGTGCGTTATGCATTAACTTTAGGTAAGTTTCTCAATTTGCACCGTTGCAATCATGATCATTTCTGTATTCTCCGTTTAGGCTGCACCACTGTTTCCATAAAGTATCTAGTTCAACGAGGCTACATCAAACCGATACCCACTAGAAATGAATTGATCAAAATGTACGAAGATAAGAAAGCCACACGTGCTAGCGCCAAAGCGGATAAGGCGGAGAAGGCGGAAAAAGAGAAAAATCGCAAATGATGGCGTCATTTAAATGGGCGGTATGCCGACGATCCTGGATCCTGATATTGATAGTTGCTACTGCCGATCATAGTGTTTTTTTCCAGCTTTAAGATTATCAGTTCAACTTGTTGTTGCCTTTTGTTAATTAGTTAAACTGTATAAGCTTATAACTGGAGCTGGGCGAATGGTTGGCCATGTCTCTTGGTTTTGGATCAATTGTTCCAAGACTTGCATAATTTCATCTTTAACATGTAGTGACATAGTTTTTAACCCGCCCTCTTCTACCTGCCCGTTGTTGTTTAGTTATGAAATCACAAAGGCTGCGGCCACACAAATAATATTCATACTCAAATGTGTAATTGTTACATATGTATATGCAATATTATATATATTTTGTAAAATTAAATATATATTGACAATGTTGTCTAACGTGTGAGTAAAACTTAATAATTATTAAATGAGAAAATAAAATTAAGAAATAACCGTTGAAGTCGATTGTCCTTTAGTTCATTTTATCGATATTTTATCGATGACGTAATTTAGAGACGGCACTAACAAATTCAAATTTATGAAATTAATAGCGAAAAGTATATTTTTGCATAGAAATCAAAACAAATCAACAGATTGTCCCGTTGGACAATATAGGCAGACATCTTTACACATCGAGGAATCCCTAACACCCAACTAATGCAGTATTGAAACGTCAGAACTTGCTCTTTGCTTTGTGCAATTGTTTAAAATAACCAAATTTACGACAGAAAGATCCAAGGCCAGACAGATCAAGTATCCATTCAAGCAGATCGCGCGCCATCTCAATTATAAATAAAAAATATTTGTTTATTCTTTTTTTTTTTTTTGTTTCTTGTTTGCTTTTTATCTTTTTTTTTTTGTTCTTTTTTGGTTGTTGTTGTTGTGGTTTTTTGTTTTGTTGTAACGTTAGTAAAATATCCAACAATTATAATTGTAACTAATAGTTAAGCCAGGAAAAAAAATATATATCATATATAGATGTTTGTTGTATATATATATAGTAGTTGTTTTTTTTCATGTAATAAATAAAAAAATGAACAATAAATAAGGTTCATTTCATTTCGCATTTTAGGTCTGTGTGTGTGTGTGTGTTTGTGGGTGTCATTTACATAAATACAAATAAATAAATAAATTATACAAGTTATAAATATATATATATGTGTGTGTGTGTTTACATATAATACGCAACAAAAAGAAATGGTTAAAATTTCTTGAAAATTGCACAAAAACAATATAAAAAGGGCGTGTGGTGAAGCCGGGGGGTGTGGCGGGTGTGGAGACATAGATTCAACAAAATTTCAAATATATTATATATATATATTTGTATGCATATATACTTTTAAGTAATTATTTTTTCTTGTTTTTAGTTTGCTTCTCTCGTTTTGTTTTGAGACTAGTTTTGGTTGTAAGACAAACAAAAAAAAAATATATATATATATATATGTATATATAAATAATAATAGCTAATAAATTAATTCAACGAATGTGGAGACATTGACTAAAAATTAAAAAACATGCACTTCTTGGATTTCTCTTGGTGTTTTTGCTTCCTCATCTTTTCTTCTCTTCTATTTGTAACTCTTGCTCAATTCTCTTAATTTGTCACCTTCTGTTTCATCTTTCTTCCTCCTCTCCCCAAACATCTTCTCTTCTTTTGTTCTTATTTTCAATTTTGTTTTCTACTAGCATTTATCATAAGTACATTTCAGCGTTCACTTTCGATTTGTTGTTGTTCTTATTCACTTGTTGTTTTTGTTTTCTTTTGTTTGTTGTTTTTGTTTCATTAATTAATTTTAATTACTATTAATTTGCTAAAAGCTTTTCTTTCGATTTTTTCGTTTCGCTAGTTAAATGATTTTGTTTTTGTTTTGTTTGTTTTTTGTTTTTGTGTTCTTGTTTGTTGTTACGAAAAATATTGCACAAGACAAATTTGTTACAATTACATACATAATAAGTTATATCCTCTTTTTATCATACACACAACCACATGACTATCAATCGGCAAACCAAAAAGAGAATATACAACTAATATAACCACTCAACCACACATTGATGGGACGACTTTCGAGTTCTGTCTGATTCTATCTGACTAAAGACACTATAAATATATGTGTAGATCGTTTGTCAGTGCCAATTCGATACACGAAAGAGGAAGGAAGAAAAATGTAATCGTTTGTAATGATGTTTTTTGGTTTGCCGATGGTTTTGTTTGTTTTTCTAGTAATCTTCATCCACATTTGCTTTGCATGTGTATAAATATATATATATATATATATATATACCTATATATATATATATATAATGTGTATACATAATATACATAATTATTTATCATTGCCTCGATTCCTTTTTAATTTGTTGTGTTTCTTAGTTTTGGTTTTGCATTTTTGAGAGTTAAGAGTTAGTTGTTGCATAGTTAAATTAAGTAATTTCCATTTTTCTGTTTACTTCGCGTCGTGATGGTCATGTGTTTCCTTTAGTCCTATTGCGTCCACGTTCGCTTCTTTCACATCTTCTGTCAGGCTGTGCCGATCCTGATCCTGCTGATAGTGCCTGCCTTTACGCACGTTCGTAGAAAAGTATATAAGCACTGGCCGAAACTAGAAAGTTTTCAGATAAAGTATCGCTAACACTGAAATACAACAAATCACATATTAAAATTAGAATTCCATAAACTTTAAAAACGTCCTTGGTATAAGATTGCTTACATATTATCATTAAATTCATGCCATTTGCGTGAATCTGGATGTTTGCAAAGAGCCACATAATGGCCGCCTGCCGTCGAGCCTGCGAATAGAAATCCAAAAATGAAATGAAATGAAATGCTAATGCTTTACTTTTTTCAAAATATTCGTACCCATATGATTGGATATCGCATAGAGCGAGTAATGCACACTCGAATTCGAGTTGGATCCATAGGAGCCCATGTTGAGCTCACGATCTGATGTTGGAAACTCCACAACATTCAATAGCTTGCTCCAGCGGGTCTCCGAGAAACGTTTCAAGTCTGCAAACAATCAATCGATTAATCAGAATATTGCATCCAAATAAGATGAATCAATCATCATACTTACGTATAACCAAATATTTGGGAAAACGTTGAATTGTGAAACTTTTCTTGCATTTTCTACGCGTCTTACATTTGGAGCAAGTGGGCATCTCATCGCCATCAAGGACTTCTTCTCGTATGAATAGATCCAAGCAGGCATCCAATTTACAGCGCGATGATGAGGGGGGCAGGGGCACGCTAAGATCCCAAAATGGATCGAACGTAACGCTGGTATTACCACAAGTGGTACATTTCAATGTACTCTTCAATTGGCCCACAAAAAGGTCGCGTACAAGAGAATTCTCATGCCTGCTATACCAATCCCAGGTTAGATCGGCCTTCTTATTGTCGCTACAATAGAATTATGATTGAATTGTGATTCTATTTTTTGATGATAGATTGATTATTATCAAACCTGAGATTATCATCAATGTTGAGCGCCTCGCCGCCCTTTACGCCCGTATTCAATGCAGAGTGCAGTGAGTCCAAAAAGAAGCGTAGAAATTCCTGCGCATCCTGTTGATTGAAATCACTGTACATCCGATGCTTTGTGGAAAAGGCACGCTTCAGCTCCATGGGGGTTACAGTATGCACATTTGTCGTCCACATTTCCTGTATTAGTTTAGCAAATTCTACAAGTCCACAAAATGCATACAATTATCTCTCTCTTTCTCTATTTCTCTTCTTTCTGTAGCTTCACTTACCGTGTAATATTTGCTGATCTTTGGTGGCCGATGATGAACGTGACCCATGATGTGTACGTAGGAAGCGCGTCAGCTCAGTCGTATGACTCAGACATTGTATGACCGAGTTCATGAAACAAGTGTTTCCAATATTTCTCAGACCACAAAGACCTACAAAAGTTGATTGTTCAAAGAAATGAGAAAAGAGTCTTTCAATGCATTCATGAGAAATGGGTCTATAAGTCGATGTAATGTATCCAATGGCAGAGAGTAAAAATAATAGCAAAGTCACTTCGTGGTTGATATATAATATTGCCATTTTGTCGACTGTTGTTGTTATTATTATTAAGATTATAAACGTTTCTGCCGGTTTTAACAAAAAGTATTCAAAAAAAATATATATACACGTATAGAACAATTTTGTAACTTTCAAATTTCATGACTAAAGTGAAAACGAAAGAAAAAACGAACAGGACATAATTCACAGAGCCTTCTACATACATACATATGTAGGTATAGTTATGTCCGTAGCGAATCGTCTCAGTCCGGTCGGTCCTTGTTACTCACCGTCAGATTTCTCATCGCGTGTACTCGAACTTTTGATGCCATCATCATTGTTGCTACTATATTTGCTACTCAGTGACGTTGAGTTGCCAGACGATGATGATAGACGGCCATTGGTGGTGGCGGTGCTATCCCGATCCCTGTCCCAGTAACGGCTTGAAGTGGGTGAAACGGGGGGTAAAATGTTGCGGGTGCTGCTGCTGCTGCTAGTTATGTTGCGCGCCTAAATACATGCGACGTCAAGGAGTAGAAGAGAAAACAACAATTTCTTAATTATATTTCATTTAAATGTGATTAACAATATAGGGCGATATACAAGCTTTAAGAGAATTGGTAATAAAAAGCGTTAATACAAAAATTAAGTTAGCTGAACAATAAACAAGCAAACGATAGTGTTAGAATTAGTGAGAGAGAGAGTGAAAGACAAACAGAGCGAGAGTGTGTGAGAGAGAGGAGTGGAGTGCTGTTATGGTGAATAGCGGTGAAATGGCATTATTCAAAAGGTGAAAAGAGGTGAATTATTATAAAAGCCGAGCAAACGAACAAACAAGCAGGCGCATAACAAACAAAAAAACAAAGAGAACTAATAAAAATTAAATATACAGAGAGAGAAAGAAACAAAACATCATAGAGAAACAGAGAGAGAGAGAGAAAGAGAGAGAGAGAGAGAGAGAGCGACAGCGAGAGAGTAAGAGAAAGAAAAAGTGTAAGAGAATTCGAGAAACTTTTTTTATGCACTGCATCATATTGAACAATTTATGAACTTTTGTTTTGACTTTTTTCCTCTTTTTTTTTGGTTTTTAATCTAACTACAGAAAGAGTCTTTGCTTAAAAGTTGTAAACATTTATCTACATAAATATATATAATATAATATATAATATTTGTATAATCTATGGCAATTGGTTGAGTCCCTCTAAAGACAAACAACTTACGCTCTCGCTGGCTGTGTTGTTGGTGGAAGACGATACATTGGTATTCGTGTAGCTTGAAGCGGAAGCATGTGTTGTTGTTGTTGTTGTTGTCGATGTTGATGTTGATGTGGATGATGATGTTGCTGTTACTGCTGTTGTTGTTGAATCCTTGTTTACCTTGGTCAAGTTAGTATCATTGTTAATCATATTACATTTACTTGGCAATATTATATTGCCATAATGCACATTGTTGCCACTAGAGGCAGCAGCCGAATTATTGCGACCAATTTTACTAAGTGTAGTTGTTGCAGCAGCAGTTCCTGTTCCCACACCACTTTCACTTGTTGTTAGCCCCCTTCTCACAGGCTGCTGTTGATGCTGTTGCTGTGTGCTGCTCGTTGTTGTTCGATAGGCAGCTCGGGTCAATGAACTACTATAGCCAGCTGATACACGTATATGATCGATGTCATTGCCATAACGTTGCTGTAATAGATTTGTACTACTGCCAGGATTACGTAGACCACCACTACTAGCAGTAGTAGTTGAAGAAGTAGTTGTATTATTTGATCCAGTAATGGTTAGATTATTAAATTTCTCAATTGAGGCTTTAATACTTAATGAATCGATGCCATAGCGTCGTGCATTGTTACTATTTGTGTTGCTATTGGAGCTATTGTTGCTGCTATCATTTGATGTTGTTGTTGTTGCTGTTTGCCTATATCCCTGAAATTTCTCATAGCTTGCAGCAAAATTTGTATTTGAGGTTATAATGGTTGATTTGGGTCGCGGTGTTGATCGTGTTGATGTTGCTCCAGCAGCAGCGGACGATGATGAGGATCCTCCTCCACCCGTTGCCGCTGCTGCTGTTGCTGCCAACGATTTAGTTAAGGTTGCTGGCGGTGTTATGGGTTTAAAGTAGCATATATTGGTTTTAATATTTCCACTAATTCCACTTCCTCTCTCTTTGTCTGCTGCTGTTGTTGGTGTTGTTGTTGCTGCTGCTGCTGCAGTGTTGTTAGCTGTTGTTGTTTGTGGTGTTGTTGCCTCATCGCTGTCTATATAACTAATATCATCATGTTGCTGACGTTGCATCAGATTGTTGTTGTTCTGTGTCTGATTATGATGATGATGATGATGCTGATGATGATGATGATGATTCGCACCACCACCACCACCACCAACACCATTCATCATTTGATTGTTATTAAGTTTATTCAATTTAATCCCCGAACTGTTGTTGCTACTTGTATTACGTCCAGTTACTGTCAATTGTTGTTGCAGTGTTGTTGTTCCTTTTGTTGCTGCTGCTCCTGTTGTTGTTGCTGTGGTTGTTACTGGTGTTTTATACTTAAGGACGGTGCCAGTTCCAATGCCGTTTCTACTACTACTATTAGTCGTCGTCGTCGTCGTCGTCGTCGTCGTCGCCGTTGCTCTTGATCCCTGATTTCCATTGATCATTGGCGTTATCGTATGATTTCTACGCATATCATTCAAGTTATTATAATTATTATTTTTGGTATCTTCATTTGGATTCGACGTCGGTTTTAAACGTTTTGACAATTTCACCGCTTTGCTAATATTATTGCCAACAACCACCTGGTGCGGCTGCTGCTGCACCTGGGAATGGGCCAATTCGCATTCGGCTTTGAGAAATGTTGGATCTTTAAAGCTCGATATTAGGAAATATCTTTGATTTGCTGTTCTAACGGGATTACTACTGCTGTTTGCTGCTGCTACAGTTGTTGTTGTTGTAGTAGTGTTGGTGTTGTGATTGTTGTTGGCACGTTTACTTATACCAACACCACCAACTCCTGCTGCTGCTCCTACTCCTGGACTAATTTTATTAGCTGTTGTCGACGCTTTTAATTGAGTTTTAGTTATTTTACCACCACCTCGAATAGAACTTTGTGTTGTCGTTGATGTTGCTCCTGGAGCTGATGACGTATCGCTTCCTTTTTGCAATTTGCCTGTTGCTGCTGCAGGAATCTTATGGAATCCTTTGCCTTTCTTAATGTCTAACATCATTCACAACAAGCTTCGCTGGCTTGTCGTTTCTTTTCTCTTTTTTGAAGAACCAATGTCCTTGCGGGTCCTTTCCTTTCTTTTTGCCAGCTTTCGTTTCCGTTACTCTGGTTGGTCTCCTCTTTTGGTTCTTGTTCACAATTTTTCCTACGGTTTGGTTATCGAAAAATATACATAATCTCATTTGGACTACTAAGTTTTGTATAGTTTTTTGTTTTTTTTTTGTTTTGATTAAAGGAGAGAGAGAGAGAAAGCGAAAAGGGAAAGGTGGTGTATATAATTTGGTTAGGTAAAAGGGAAACTGACAAGTTTTTGTGTTGTATTTCTCTTGTTTTTGGTTTTTGTATTTTGTATCTTCTAATTTGCAAAGCCTGCCTATAAATTGTTGAATTTGCTTTCGGTTCTTTCTCTGTGATTTCGATCTCTTTGTTCTCTTTTCAGTTAGTTAGTTTCGTTTCGTTTTGTTGGTTTAATTTGGTTTTGGTTAGTTGTTATGCTGTTTTTAGTAGGGCAAGTCAGGCAAATCTGCAAGAGTTTATCTAAAAATACATAGAAAAACGTACATATAAATACACACACATGTATGTACTTGTATATATACATACAACATATGCATGTATATATATTTACATCATATATGATTGATTAATTCAAGAAATGCAATCAGTTTACAATTTGGTTTTGGTTTCTCAACTCTGTTTGCATTTCCCAAAATCTATTTTTGACTATAAATGGGAGATTTGTTTTTGTTTTTCAGGTATTTTTGTAAACGATAGTTTTGAAAAATCAACAAAATCAGAATAATAAAAGTAAACACACAATTGAATGAAAACGCAAACAGCTTGACTCCAAACAAAAAAAAAAAAAAGAAAATGATGATTTATAAGGACAGGGAAATGGAGTTATGTGGCGGGGCTCACATTCATTACATACATATATATACATACATACGTACATACATACATACATCATACATACATCATACATACATCATACATACATCATACATACATCATACTTAAAACAATTTTCATTTTTTATTGATTGGTAGTTTAGTTGTTCTTTCGTTTTGCGGTTTAGTTTAAAACTCAGAGCTCATGCAAAATATATTTTAGTACTAGAAAGGGCAGACGAGCGGTCAGGTCAGGTGAGACAGACGGGCTGGCGGGCAGGCAGGCGGGTGGTGATCAGTAGCGGATTATCTCAGTTGTTATTACCTTGCTGCCATTGCTATCCTTTGCCAATTTCAAAGTGGCAGTTGTGCTAACATCGCCGCCATTCGTTGAATCTGCCTCCAATTCATTGGTGGCCGCTGCCTCAGTTTTTCCAATTCCCATGCCGATTCCAGCATCATCGGTTGTATCATATATAGCATTTCGTTTCGATGCAAGGGATAACCCATTGAGTTTCGTTTCAAGTGATGTTCCATTCTCATAGCTACGACCATTTGTAATGGGTGGCAGCGGCGGCGGCGGCGGTGGTGGTGGTGGTGGCGATGTTGCTGCTGATGCTATTGTTGGAGGTGGTGTCGCCTCCACATTGCTGCGTCTTGTCCGATTACTTCTTAGGGTAAATGTCGCTGTGGGGACATCTCCACTGCTATTGCTTGAGCTAATGGTATATTTGCCAGAGCGACGTGTGGAACTGGAGGAGGATGATGCGGCGGAGGGTTGCGTGTCGCTGCTGCTGGCTTCAGAATTATTATTTTGACTATATAGATGACTATAGCGACTGCTTCTTGGTCTATCCAATGTCACTGTCGCCGTGGTGCTGACATCATTGGCATTGTCCTCCGTCTTATTATTATTGTGACCCGATCTAGAACGTGATAGTTCACAGTTGGGTATATAGTTTGCCGGACAGTATTTCTCGTATGCATCTAGGCCGGATGTGGCTACTGTGGCCAACATACGGGCCAGGGATGGTGATGAGGATGAGCTCGATAAGCGTTTTGAATGGCCATTAATATTGCTATTATTACTATTGGCGCTTGTGTCAGCAACACTGCCGCCTTTGGGTGGCCTCTTATTGACCAAATCGCGACGGTGTCCATACTCATCTTTTGGTTTCAGGCTGCTGCTGCTGCTGCTCTCAATGCCATTCGATGATAGAATTCCTTCTGTTGTTCGTGTCTTGCGTGGCAACTTTTGTTTGTTGTGTTTGGTTTTTCGAATTCGAATGTTGGATGCGTTTTGGTTTTTGTATTTACATTTACAATGAACGTGGGCGAGCGTGATGACAATATTTTTCGAACGTTTCAAACAGTTTTAACGGTCAAAATAAGAAAACGTATAACGTAACAAAACGACGTCACACATACGCAAAATTAGATCAAATCAACAAATCAACGTAGAAAAAATATATAAAAGAAAAATGAATAATACTGATGAATTGTATATATGAGAACAAAAAGAGAAAAAGAAAAAACACACACACACACACACACAAAGAAGGCAAACAATGGACTAAATCCACAAAAGAATCGGTAATATGTTATCGGGTTTTGCAGAAAAAAACTCTAAAACGATAAGTACTAGAATTCTATCGGTCATTTTAGAAATATAAATCGATCTTGGTTATCGAAATGTTAAATGTGTAAGTGGTACAACATCGTTCAAGGGAAAAACGGTTCTTAGATATCGAAATTTTAGCTGTAGAATATCGTTTTGGGGAGAACTCGACCTCGAATATCGAAATTTTAGCTGTTTAATATCGCTCTTAAGGAGAAATCAGATTTGAATATCGAAATTTTAGCTGCTTAATGATAATAATCGTCACATATTCGAAGGATAACAAAAGTTTCTACTTAAATGCAATTAAAAAAGGTACAAACAGCAAGTAAATACATTGCTTTATAATACTTTACATAATACAGAGTTAGTTTATGTGCGATTTTTAGTCCTTAGATGTTGTATTACAATTCGATTAACCTTCGTACTAGTCGATAGTCTTTCCCACTTTCAACATATTATGATTATACCGATAGCCTTGTACGATGTTTGGGTCAGACAAAGCTTTTATATCTAATAGATGCACATATTGAGGTAAATTTCCGGTCAAATTTGGTCAAAATTCGATTAGATATGTATTCCTCGGTGAAAATTCGACAATTTACTTAAAAGGACTTCTTTAGTACGAAATGAGTAGCGCAAAAAGCCAAAATGTTATACAAAATACGGCACAGGCAAAGTTAAACCTGCCCTCTATATATTTACTTGTAATTTTTTAGAGTTGTGAACTTATAAGTAGTGTAATAACGTTGTGTCTGTATACTAGCGTATAGTTTCTATAATATTTCGAATGTTTAAACGATCCACAATGGTTTAAACCAAATGAATGTGTAAAGACAAGACTGTACACACCCGCATACCCCCCTCCCGCACAACACTTGCACACAATCACATATACACGGGAGGATGACACAGTTGCCTTTTGTTTGTTGATGTTCTTGTTGGAGACACGCCAACAAGTGGTTCGTGGATCGTCGTTGGGTGGTTCAGTGTGTTCAAGTTGACATTCCAATTGCTGTCACTGTCGCCGCCTATATCGGGACCCAAAGGCGTGACGTATAGCCAGGTAATATATGTATGTATATATAAACACAACAACGTCTGCTTTGTGCGTGTTTGTATGTGTGTGTGGTGGGGGGCATGTGGGTGGTGGTGGTGGTGGGTGAGTGGGATAGTTGCTGGGGTTTTGTCAAGCAACAGAACAAGAAAAAACCCAAGTCAAGAAACAAAAGAAAACTTCAAAATGCCGCCAAACAAAATAACAAAAAGGAATACAAATTTTATGAAGGGAGTGAGCGGGTGTGGTTTCGTTTAAGGGTTTTATTTCCAATGAGCTATGGATCCTATATATTATGCATAACACACACACACCCACACACATTCATCGAATGAAAGTTCTCAAAAATGTGATTATTTTCCCACTAGAATCAATTTGAAAACACTTTTTCAAACAAGAACACAGAATTCCCAGTAGGGATTACAGATGAAACATTATCAAGAACTTTCATGAGGGAAGATTTTGCTTTTCAATTGCTGATAATGGAAAAAAAGACTTTCACCAAGTTAATGAGCAGGATTAGGGCATGATTTTGAGGAAGTGAGTATCATACAGAAAACCACAAGAAAAGAAAAACTATATAAATAAACTAGGAGCGATATTTGTACAGTTTACCACCAAAGGACAAATATGTAAAACGAAACATACGAGAAATGAAAGTGTAATCGTTTGATGATACTTAAAAATCAGGAGGAATTGGTATAGGGGGAGGGGGAAAACAAAAATATTCGTCTCGTTTCTGGTTTTTTCCTTGCATTTTATGATTGTTTGCAATTGGTTTTGTTATAGTCTAATCAAAACTTACTCCATATCGGCCATACGTAGGTGTATCATAGCTGGAACCGCTCAAATATGATGAACTAGTGCGATACGAGGATGTCGATCCAGATGAAGAGCCACCGCTCAGATATGCGGATGCCGATGAGCCGACACTGCTCCTTTGATTTAAGCTCGAGCGTGGTGTATAGGACGATGAATTGTATGTGGAATAGGAGCTGGGATAGTAATTGCTACCAAAGCCGCTGGTACTGCTCCCACTGTGATAGGCCGACGAGCTCGATGACGATGATGGTGAGGATGAGGTTCCAAATTTGGATAGACTGCTACCACGATCTAAATATGTGGAGAAGCGGGAATAACCGTTTGTTGATGCGCTATTTGTGGCGCTGTTTGATCCAGCGGAACCGGAACCAGTTCCGCTGCTACTGCTGGACGTTGAGGTTCCCGATGGGCCGTATAGACTGCCACTGCCCCCCGCTGCTGATGTTGACGATCTACGCGGCGAAATCACACGCATATTAGTGTTGGCTTCGGCGGCGGCAGCAGCAGCAGCGCAGTAGCAGCAATTTTGCCTTCAGTTTCGTTGTTGTCCTTGCTGCTCTAACTGCGCCAAAGATATTAGGGAGCCAATTTTTTTTACTATTTCCTCTTTTCTTTCTTTTTGTTTCAGCTGCTTTGGTGTTTTATTGCTGCAAAGATTGTGAAAGAAATTTGCGTTAATAAAACTATCAAACTATCTTTGCTCAATGAAAACAAAAATTATGTGTCATATCTAAAGTTAACATCTGGTTTTGAACAAAAAATCTATATATGTATGTATGTAAAACAACATTTTCTTACCTTTTTTGTGTGTGTGTGTTTTGTTTTATGTTTGCTTATTTACTGAATTTATTTACATAGTTTTGTTGCTGCTTATAGTAAGACCCGTTATTGTTGCTGGAGTATATAAAGAGGCGCCAAGTGACGAAATCTGTGGAAAAAAACACCGGACATTCAGTTAAATCTTTATAAAATATTCACTTTAGGAGCGGGGGGACTGGCTGTGGGGTAATCAATGAATAGTAACTAACAACTGTTACGAATTGAACAAGCAGAACATAAAATGAATTTAATTTATCATTGAACTGAAAGCAAAGCGTCACCACTTGTTTACTATCAAAAAGAGGAAAGAAAATAACAAAAACCTGAGTTGTCGCTAAAAACTTGTCATAACAACAACAACAACACAATAACAACAACTTTTAAGTGAAGTGTTGAATTGGCAAGGGGAGTGCTTCCTCGGTGGCGCTTTGGGCTGGGGGGTTGGTGGGTGAAACACTATGCGGTAACACTAAAATGAAGTTGTGTGCTATGTGCATGACGACGCCGCCAGGCAGTCTACAGGCCAATACCGCGCGCAATGTCATTGTAACCGAGGAAACCGTTGATTTTTTTCCTCCATGTGTGTGTGTGTACTGGGTGTATGTGTTTGAATTTTTTTGTTGTTTTATATTCCCACAACTACATATGTACATCCCTGGCAAGTGGTGGGAGGTAACCGTTATTTATCAAATCGATCTCTCCCGTTCATAAATACTACACAGTCACAATTCATTCACACCTACACACTCGCTCACATACGCATGCACACATACACTCGCAATAGTAAAGTTTTTTGAAATTCTTCAAGTTCACACACACACACACAAACCACAAGTTACTGTAATCTCTTTTTTTAACAGGTTAGCGTTCACTTACATATTTCTCATTCGCTCATTTTTGGTAAAAGAAAAAATAAATACAAAAATTATCTTCTTTCTGTTTTTTAAATAGAAATAATTTTAATAAAAGCAACAACAAAATATAATAAAACGAAACGAATCTATTTATAAAAGCGCCTAAAAGCACGCACACAGGCACATCCATACATATAGAAATATATCTATTATATATATATATGTATAATATATATATATATATATACACATATATATATATCAAATATTGTGTGTGTTGACACTGACGGGAAAAGCGAGCAAGGAACCGAACGGTCGTACGGGGGGAGTAGCAAAAATTGCTTATGCTCTTGGCATATACGAGCAAAGAAGATAGCAATATTGGCGACACACATACACACACACACACACACATTCCGAGCGAGAGAGAGCGAAGCAAATGTACGAATTACGCAAAGTGAAATATCGTGAAATATCTTTCTCAAAATGGAAAGTGGAAAAGTGACGACGATTTGCAATGATGATTTTTTCATCGTTTGTTTTAAGCATTTCAGAATTTTTTTTTTTTTTTTTTTCAAAATATCAAATATAACTATATGTACGACCACTGACTGACTAAAATATTATAAATGAACTGTTGAAACGAGGTCGCAGAGAGGACAGCACACCTCACGCAAATATATATATACACACACACACACAGACACACATAAATAAATGTAGCAAAAGATTTCTCACATTTTTTACATGGCAATAACTTGATTTATTCAATTTTATATATGCAATATATATTTAACTTTTCCTTTTTTTTATTGAGGCTCAGGCACAGCAGACTCACTTAATTTCTGAATTTCTTAAATTAGTGTGGCCATATCTTGGAAGTACAATAACGATGAATTATCGAAAAGTAATCGATATCGCCAGCTATACCTTGTGGTCTATCGTTTGGGTAATCGTAATCGATAGAGTATATACATGTTAAGTGAAAAATTTCTTGCCGAGTTTAGTACGTTCTTTTCCAGACAACTAATAAACAATTTATCAATAATATAAGTTGATATTTATACGAGATTTGTGAAAAAATGCTGTCATTGTCGACGCAAAGAACAAGACAAAGTCAATTATCTGCGTCGCATTAAGCATTTTTCTTGCAATTTTCTTTGCATCAGTGTTGCCAACATTTTCTGCTATCAAAATTCTAACAAACATATAATTGGAAATTACTTAGTGAATTTGGCAAAACTGACCATAAAGATTCGAGGCAATTTATGTTTTTGTGATTTCCTGAATTGATATATTGATCATTCTATAGCTTGAAGTTTCTACTTTGGGCTAAAACGTTGTAAATTACATTAAATCGAACGTAAACCAAGCCAAAATTTAACCGGAGAAAGGCAAAGCTGGGCAACACTGCAGCAGCAGCAGCAGCCGCCGCCGCCGCCGTCACCGTCATACAAAATGAAGTGAGTATAAAAATAAATCAATGTAATAATACAGTTATTAATTTTATACATATTGTTCTTGTTCTTTCGTTTCTCAGTAAACAAAAGTTGGTTTTTTGTTAATTTTCTTCTAACGTTTTTTGATTCGTGTCGTCATCGCCCATCGTCATTGCCGTTGCCGTTGCCGTTGCCGTCTGCTGCCTGCCGTCTCCAAACACCCCCAACCCACCACCAACATTAACAACAGTGTGTGTGTGTCTCTCTGTGTGTGAACACTTTGTTTAAGGTTACCATCATTATCCATCAGTTACAGTTCAGGTAAACTCTCTCTCACTCTCTCTCTCTCTCTATATATATATATTTACTATATTTACAGTTATGTCTTCAACTGCCGGTAAACGCAAGGAGATCTACAAATATCTCGCACCATGGCCCCTCTACTCCATGAACTGGAGCGTGAGGCCGGACAAGAGGTTTCGCCTCGCTCTTGGCAGCTTCATCGAAGAGTATAATAATAAAGTTCAAATCATTAGCCTGGACGAAGAGTCCAGCGAATTTAGTGCTAAAAGGTACATATATAGATAATCTAGCAACAATTAAGATCGATTTGATATCAATTAGATTAGACGTAGATATCATTTTTCCAGTTCCAGTTGTTGAATATATATTAAGATTAATATTGTTTTTGTTTTATTTCTCTTTTCATTTGTTTGCAGCACCTTTGACCATCCATATCCAACTACAAAAATAATGTGGATACCCGATTCGAAAGGCATCTATCCGGATCTATTGGCCACAAGTGGTGACTATTTACGTGTCTGGCGTGCCGGTGAGCCGGACACACGACTCGAATGCGTTTTAAATAACAATAAGAATAGTGACTTTTGTGCGCCTTTAACATCGTTCGATTGGAATGAAGTGGATCCCAATTTGGTGGGCACTTCGTCAATTGATACAACATGCACCATTTGGGGCCTAGAAACGGGACAGCCCCATGCCCGTGTCTATGTGGCGGGTCATGTTAAAACACAATTAATTGCCCACGATAAAGAAGTCTATGATATAGCATTCTCACGTGCCGGCGGTGGACGGGATATGTTCGCCTCGGTGGGTGCTGATGGATCGGTACGAATGTTTGATCTAAGGCATTTAGAGCATTCTACAATCATCTATGAGGTGCGTCGTAACATAAAGAATATTCCTCGATTATCATAATCATTCATGAATTTTCTTTTCTTCAAGGATCCTGCTCATACGGCTTTGTTGCGTTTGGCCTGGAACAAACAAGATCCAAATTATTTAGCCACTGTTGCCATGGACTCATGCGAAGTTATTATTTTAGATGTTCGTGTTCCGTGTACACCTGTTGCAAGACTGAGCAATCATAGGGCGTGCGTCAACGGTATTGCGTGGGCGCCGCATAGGTGAGTATCATATTGATCGGAATTTGGAATATAACTTAATATGTTTACATGTTCTCAGTTCCTGTCACATCTGCACTGCCGGTGATGATCACCAAGCACTGATCTGGGATATTCAACAAATGCCGCGGGCAATCGAGGATCCAATTTTAGCCTATACAGCTGCCGAGGGCGAAGTCAATCAAATACAATGGGGTGCCACACAACCCGATTGGATAGCTATATGCTATAATAAAGCATGCGAAATATTAAGGGTCTAAGTCGTAGAAATGCACAAAAAGGATATGTCAATTTGTCCACAACCTTTTTGTAAAAACAAAACTAGTAGAGGCCCAATTCAAGCCAAACCCAAACCCCGACCCCCACTACCATCATTGCTCTTTGCTAAATTGGTCAACAACAACAACAACAGCAACAGCAAATGCAAATGCTGAAACAACGCACAGTCAACAAAATCGAGAAACCATTTAAACATTGTCTTCATCTTGTTGTCTCTGTTGTCTAGTGTAATTCATAATTTATTTATTAGAATTTACATTTGAAACCTGTTGAATCTTTGTGGTGGCTGAGAAGAGTTGCATCTTCTGTCTAGTTTAGAACTTGGCGCCCAACGTGGGGCCGCCACCACAACCACCCCAAAAGCATAAGTGAAAGCGAAACAGCGAAATTCGTTTATTAGCCCCCCTGTTTAGTTCGAATCTATTATTATATCTATATATTTGTATATATTCATATATATTTATACAATTGTTGCCACAATTTTAGCACACTTTCTTTTATGCTCAACCAATTTGGCCAGAACCTTTTTTCCAAATAACTTTTCTTGGTGACCAAGGAAATCCTTTAAAGTGCAAATAACTCGTCATTTTTAGTTGAAACTCAAGTTGTATAACCAGCAATATATAGAAGCAATAATTTATAGTATTTTCCAAATTTGAGCAATCTCAGCCAAGAAACAAGAAACTGTGTTAAATTGTTTCTTTAATAATAATTATTATTATTTTTAACACATTTAACTTGTTGTAGAACGGCAAGCCAAACAAATATCATAAAGTGCTTACTTTGTGGCGACTTTTGTAGTGTATATATACATATACAAATATATATTTTATATATATATATATATATATATATACATGTGTGTATTTTTAGAACATCTTAGTTTAGGTTCGTGCATATATGTATAATGTCATAAATCTTAAGGTATAACCAAAATCTGTATTTCTACTTGTAATTTACTTTCCTTTTTTCCCGCCCCGCCCCCCTCTGATTCTTATTCTTGACACTTTCCCGAAGAACAAACAATCGACAAAAGAAAAGAGAGAGAAACAAAACAAACAATTAAAAACAACCAAAATTGAGGCGCCTCAAATTGAAAAAAGAAAAACAAAAAACATATTAAGAAACAAGAAAAATAATAATAATAATAATATAAAAAAAACAATGTCCTACCTCGTTTTCCAACAACAACAAGCGAAAGAGAGAGAGAGAGAATGATTAAACAAAGAAAAACAAAACAAACGCTTTTTCGATATATTTTTACTTTGTTCACGACTTTTATTATTATACGTTTTCTATGAGAACCAAAAAACAAACAAAAATCAAGAACCCGATTAATGAAAATAACAAAAAGGACTTAAATCATATTAATAAGAAAAAACAAATAAATGCATATAGAATACCAACCACAAAGAAAACAAAAAAACAAAACACAAAACTGCACACAAAAACAAACACAGCTAAAAAGAAAACAAAACAAACATAAAAATCAGAAAATACTATTTAAACCGAAATATTATATGAGCGAGAGAGAATACAAGATTGTTGCTATATATCCATAACTACATAATTCAAAACATAAATCTTTAAGCCGACAAATATGAAGCCCATAAACCACAGACACTTGAAATAAAAACAAATATATATATAAAATGAAAAACAACAACTGATCCACAGAAACTGTAAAGACAGACAAAACAACAACAAAAAAATATCCTATTTGTGTGCTACCAGAGACTGATGCTTCTTAACTATATACTATAATATATATATGTATGTTAGTATATATATATATATATGTATGGTATATATGCAGATATATAGGTTATGTATATATCTACAGGGAAGATCCTCCAATTAATGGTAGTGCACAGAAGAGCAACAAATCTCTTTTCCTCCCCCTCCTCCCTGAAAATGAATTTTTTATCGTAATTTATGGCAATGAAGACAAAACTTGATATATATATATATAAATAGAACTATCTCACATACATACAACATACAGATAAGTATATATATATGACTATATATATACCATTATAATATTGTAAATACAATATGAATGAAATGAATTATCTCCTCCCCCCACAAAAAACAAACAACAATTGGAACAATGCAGCATTATAAGCACACAGACAAGACTTAGAGTCCAATATATATATGTATCTGTGTATATATATATAGGGATGTGTTCATTATATATATATCCTTGCAGATAATAAATATGCATACATATAACAAATATGAACAACAATTAGGCGTAGTTTTTCTGTCGAAAGGTCACGATATTACAAAATTATGCCAGATATTAGTTATATCCAAGGTAATAGCTTTTGAAACATTTATTATTAGTAAATCAGGACATATGGCAATTAACTCTGAACTGCAAGGATATAGAAACTTCGGTGAGTCGAAGTTGACATTTCGGTAACCAATTCTTTTGTGTGTTTACTTTTAAAATGATATGTTTTATTTTTGGTCTTTTGCTAAAACGGTTTCCATAGCAACAAATTCCTGATTCTTGTTTATTTGTTTTTGTTTTTTGATCTAAAAAAAAGAAGTACTAAGAACAAATGCAAGCATTAGATGAGACAAAGAGATGAGTAATGTATGTAAAAGCAAACAAAATGCAGAAAAAGTATTTAAATAAACAATTTTTAAATAACTAACAATTAGAAGTTATATTAAATCGGGCAAATCGGGCGGCAAACAAATGTTGCTTATATCAACCAGGCCGGTTAGATTCTGTTGACCATTTCGTTTCTGTTCCAGCCTCTCCTCCGGTTTATTAGGTGCGGCTCTAGTATTGAGACAAAATGTTAAAGGAAATTCGCCAAGTTTTGTGTTTTTTTTTAGAGTTCAACTTACTTTTTTGGTTTAATTGCCAGCAATTCATTGGGCTTAACTTTTTTCAATACAATCAAAAGGTGTCCTGTCGTCTGGGAACGCTGTACGGTTGATTCATTGGGGCTAATCTCTTCGCCATATGCTATCTGAAAGATTTTGCCCTTAACTGTGACACGAACATAATTTAACTCCACATCGACATCAATGAGAGAAGTGTCTAAATATCTGAAGCATTTAAGAAAATATCAATGTGGGTATTGGAGATCTGTTGGAGTTCCTTACTTGTAGACCTTCAATTCTAGCCGATATTCGGCGGACTCATCTTGAAAATGAAATGGCAATTTCGCTTGATTTACATTATAGGGACGACCGCAGGGAGCAAATAGATTGACATTCCGCTTCTTTGGCGTATTGGACGATTCCGATTTCGATTTATGTTTCTCCTTGCCCAATTTATGTTGGCGCGCAATTTCGTTACGTATTTCTGGACAATGTTCACTTTTGGCATTCCAAAAGGCGCGTGTGCGTTCCTCCTCGTCTTCAAGGTCAGCACATTCTTCGGCCAGTTTGGCCTGTTGGTGGGCAACGCGAATACGCTGCTCATCCCTTTCAATGGCATGATCAGCCTGACGCTGGACAATGATGCGACGATAGCGATTTAAGTAACGTTGGGCCTGCAGACGTTCACTTGGTGTAATCTCAACGCAGTCAAGATTCTGGAGTTGCGGCAATGTGGCTATCACATAGTCGCGATAGTGCGGATAGTCCACACAAGGATTGCCAACTAGGAGTAGTTCACGCAAATTGTAATTACCTCGCAGTGATTCCACACTTGTCAGTTCGCCAATGAAATTTAATGTGAGATCCAATTTGTTTAGGGATTCGAGACCATCCAGATTCTCGATACGTTCAATATTATTAATGGCCACATTTAGATATTCAAGGCGCTTCAGTTTATTCAAATTCTCCAAGCGAGCTATGAGATTGGACTGCAAGAGCAGGATCTTTAGTTCCCGGCACCAATCATGTATATGTTCAATGCGTTCGATGTCCTCCTGATGCAGAGACAATTCCTCCAGAGTACTGATAAGACGTTCATTGTGTTCCGATTTTTTGCGAACCAAAGCTTCGGTGACTGTATGAAATTGGTGAGAGCGTTACATTGGTATTTTCTCGTGGTTTATTTGAAATTGTACTTACTGAGCACCATAACCGGTAATTTTCTATTATTGTATGTCAAATCGAAATCAAGTGCCAACTTTGATTTTTATTATTCTCGTTGCCATGACAGATATTTAAATACGTTAATTATCGATGACAACAATAGCTATCGATATCATCTTTCGGCTATCGGTAAAATTGACATCGCTTGTATCGCGTTTGTATGAACAGCTGACTTTTTGTTTATTAGACCAGCATGGAGCAACCGGAAAAGCAGGAACAGGTGGAAATGGATCAAGAGCCAACAGAGCTTATCCTTAGCAACTGTCCTGGAACCACACCCGCCACACCGCTAAGTAAAAACCAGTTGAAGAAGCAAAAGAAACTGCTCGAATATGCCGCTCTTCGGAAATTACGGCGCCAAAAGGAACGTAACCAAAAGAAGCTAAAGCGCCAAGAGGCTAAAGCCTTGGGCTTGCCTCGCATTGGACCCAGTCGCAAAGAACTGAAACGTCGGAACAAACAAGAAGACGTGGAATCTGAAGGAAAGCAGTCACCTAAATTTCAGGTGGCCATCGACTTGGATTATGATGAACAGATGCAAGAACGTGATATAGCTAAATGTGTAAAGCAATGCCTTAGGATTTACACCATAAATCGACGAAGTGCTCAACCAGGACGCTTACATTTCACAGGCATCAAGAGTAATGGCCAGATCCACAAGTGTTTTCAGCGGAATGATGGATGGGAGAATTGGCAGGTGGCGTATCATTTCGATAGCACGCATTTGGATGCATTTGAGAAGGACAAAATGATCTATCTAACCTGCGAATCGGATACAGTGTTGGATCAATTGAATCCGGAATGCATCTATGTGATCGGTGGCCTGGTCGATCATAATCATTTCAAGGGTTTGTGCCACAAACGAGCCACCGAGGCTGGCCTTAAAACTGCCCGTTTGCCTCTAAGCGAGCATGTAGATATGAAGACGCGATCTGTGCTGAGTACCTATCATGGTAAGTGGACACATACGAAGAACTCAATTGAATGAACAATGCTAACATTTCGCTCCTAGTGTTTGAACTGCTATCCCGCGTACTATCGGGTGAGGGTTGGACCGAAGCAATATTGGCCACCATTCCCTTGCGCAAAGGTGCCAAGGCTAAAACGGTCAGCAATGACGAATCCCTGGAAGAAAATACTGAACAGACAAAGGAAGGCGAAGAGGATGACGCGCAGGATGAAGAGCAAGATGATCAGGCGCTAGATGAGAAGAAAGAGGAGGAGGAGAGTCCATCCACTATATAGTGCCGAGGCATTATTCATATTTCTTCCTTTTTTATTATTATTTCTTTTCCTTTTTCTCCTCGCATTCGCATTTCATAAATCACATTTAGTTTTCTTTTGCAAATTAAATGATAACTTAAAATATAGTTATATAAAGCATATTAAAAAAAAAAAACATAATGTTTATCATGGAGGATTTCTTGTTCCCCGGATTATTGGCTTCGCTTCATTCAACGTGCTTTATATTTAGTTTCTTTTGCCATTTGTCATATTCATTATAATTATTCTTTCTTACTTTTTTTTTTGTTTTTTGTGCACGTTTTCTTGTATGGCAATTTTGGTGTAGTTATGATTTGGGTTCGGATTAAGTAGCTCTCGATACTATATATATATATCATGTATGTATATGTAGTCGTGTGTGTGTGTATGTGCTTTTAATTTGCAACAAAACAAAACAAGGAGCATCTCTATATATGTAAATATATTTGCTTTTTCTTCATATTTTTTTGTTTGTTTTAGTAACTAAACCGCTGCTCCAAGAAAACAAAACCGTGAAATTATGAATACATTTTGGATTAACATAATAAAAAAGTAATTACTAAATATAGCAAAGTAATAATATACAAATCAAAGAGAATTATTGTATACAAAAAAAGACCAATAACTAACGACGGCAAGCCGAAGAATTTTGTATACCCTTGCGGCAGTTTTTTACAATTTGTAATGATTTGCTAGATAGATAGGCAGACCTTAGTAGCATTTCCGCAAAAGGTATATATCTAAATGATAATTAAATAGAATTTTAGTTTAAGTATGCCTAAAGTTTTAAGTGTGACGATAAGAGCAACAATTTAGAGTCCAGCTATGCAAAATTGTTGATCAACTGATCGATCGGCTGTTGCACACAGATTATGCTTGTCGGGATTATGCAAATTACTTCTTTTTTTTGTTGTTTTTTGTTTTGTTTGTCTATATGAATATTTTGCGTGTGTGCATATGTATATATGTCTGCTTGGAAATCACCTTGGCTGCAGTAAAAACTGATTTGGCCTTTCTACTTGAAATCATCTGTTTCTAGTATCTCAAAATCACTTTCATCGGATGAATCCAAGGAAGTTACCAGACGCCGTTTCACTCCATCCGCCTGAGCATCACTTGTTTGGCTGGTGGCGAAGGAGGAGGAGGAGGTCGCATTAGCGACTGCAGCGGCTGCGCCCCATTGCACCAAATTATTAACCAGACTGGGCAATAAAGCCTGAGCCTGGGCAGCCAGCTCATTGGGATGGCTGGAAACGGAGGCGGTGGTGCTGGTGCTGGCAGAGGCAGAGGTGAGTTGTGGCAATTTCGATCCACCCGCATCGACGGTTGTGTGATCTGGAAATTGTAGTCCCTTGGACAGACACTCCTCCGAGGACGATGATGACGAGGTGGTCGATAGCGATGAGTCGCGCTTAAAGTGTCCCCTACGAAAATCCATGGTTGCCTTATCCGATGAATTTGTCGTCGTTGTTGGTTTTGCCTTATGCTTGGCCAATGGCGACAGTTCATCATCCTCATCTGTGGAGTGCTCATCGATTTCGGGTATAACATCGGGTATAAGCAATTCGGAGGGTATATCATCGCTACATTCATCATCGTCGTCATCATCGCCATCCCCTTCGATGGGTGAACTGATTGTTGCCACATCGCTAGCGCGCTCCAAGACAAATAAATTCGATTCATTTACATCGGGCAGAAATTCATCTTCCACTTCAGTTTCTAGATTATTGTATGTCAATTTCTCTGACCATTGGAAATCTAAAATAATAGAATAAAAACAAAAACCAGTTTAAAAGCCATTCCGAGAGAGAGAGTGAGAGACTTACCCTTTTGCTCGATTTGCAACAATTTGAAATTGTATTTAGTTGAGATTAAGGCAGACAATAGCAATATGGTTAGCACCAATGTTGAGCCCGATATCAAGTGTCCCAGTATGGCCAAACTGGCCAAGCAGCCGCTGCTAGCCAAACAGAACATGCTGGGTGAATTGAGTCGCCAACTTTCGACACGTTGTAGCCAAAATTCAAATTTCTTTCTCAACTCGGGTGTCGGAACAATGCGAAAACTGCAACGGGTCCAATATAGCCAATAGCTAAACAGTCCCAAAAATAGTACACCAAGTGGACGCACCCTGTGAATGATGTATGAATTGTGAACGATACATAGAATTATAGTTAAGGCAGAGTAGAAGAGAAAGTGTATCCAAGTGTATAATAATTTGTTCAGGCGATGATATTAATCTCTGATCTGAACAAAGACACAACTCAATGGCAACTGCACAAATTTTAAGAGTCCCAAAATATCAAATATCAACAACGATTAGGGCGATATAATTAATAACTAAAAAAAAAACAAGTTCTAACAACAGGAAGCAACCAACCAACATTCTCATCATCGACATCATCATCATGATCATCTTTAGCATCGGGTTCATAGACAAATCTGGTTAAACCTGGTCCCCCGCTCCATCGAGAGCAACATTATGTACATATATGTATGTTTTTGCCTATTGTTGATTATCACCTCCACATTCCGGCCAATCAACCCCCCGCCCACTATACACTACATATACACCACCCATCATGTCATACGGACTCTTAATGAATATCTATATAAAGTCTATATACTCCTCACCAAATGTGATGATCATCATCTGAATCATCATACCACTTGATAATCTTTATATAGGGTGAAATGGTATATTAAGGTCGCCAAAATGTATGTAACAGGCAGAAGGAAGCTTTTCCAACCCCATGAAGTATATATATTCTTGATCAGCATCTATAGCCTTGCTCTTCTGTCCGTCTGTATGAACGCTTAGATCTCGGAGGCTATAAGAGATAGAGCCACCAAATTTGTTATGTAGGTTCGTGTAGTATGTGAAGTGATCAGGTTTATTTCAAATTTTTGCCACGCCCTTTTCCGCCCCCGCAATTAAAATTGGTATGTATATTTGCTTAGTAAATGCGCACATTTTCTATGTATAAAGATTTGGCCACGCCCCTTTCCGCCCACGTAATTTGAAACAACTCGAATATCTCCCGTAATTTTCTACCTTGTGCAAACAAATTTGGCCCACTTAAATTTCATACTAATATCCACCACAATGCCAAATTTGATCAAAATCGGACTAAAAATAATAAAGTTATGCATATAAACGTTTTTCCATAAAGCCGCAGTTGGCCGTTGGCTGGTGAGGGCGCTAGTGTGCGCGTATGCATGTGAATAGAATTTTTGATGAAAACGTGAATGCATTTGAAATATTTGTTTTACTGGTGTATGGAATACCAAAGTCGGCGAGACGACTTACTTATATGTATATGGAAACTATCGACAAATGATAATCTTATCATATATTCTCTCCTCTAGTGTTAAACAAAGAAAACTAAAAACACTTTTAAGTACTTAACTAGTTACAAAGTTGTTTTCTCTTTGATATATTATTATTGTAATAACTTATATTTGACATTGAGTTGATAACTAAATTACTAACATTTATATCATTCGTTTCTTTTTTGGCAAGTGTATTAAAGTTTTGTTTTTTTTTTACTTGTTTGCTAATGATTTATTTTCATACCCTTCAAGTAGTAAAGGGTATTGAACAAAATGAATTGAGTTTCCATTTCGATTTGGTAAAAGTATTTAACCTTCCGCATTAGTCATACTATATGTACATATGTACATATATATAATTTGCTATGCTAGTATATAGTAAACTCTTCCAAACGGGTTCGTTTTCATTTCGAAAAGGAATCTAATCTATTAGAAAGTTGTGTATATGAAAATACAATGTATTCACTGCATTTCTTATCGTCTTCTGTTATCAGGCGTGTGACGTAGACTGGAGATGTTTATAACACGAGTAAAATGATTTCGATTGTGATTTTTACTGATTACGAGACAAATGTAATTGAGCCTTAGGTCTTTTGAAATCTATCAATAAATTTGCCTTAAGCCTTTAGGCACCGCATTGTCTTCAATACACATTCCATTGAATTGCGGGGGAGTCCCCTGAATTCCTATTTTTGCAGTACGTGCTGGAATGAAAGTGGTTTCAAATTATGCCAACTTACAGCCACTTGGAAACGAAATACTTTTCATTTATTTAAAACAAAATGCAAAAGCTAAATAGCAGTCCTCGGTAGATGAGTCGTCTAAGTGACCCAGTCATTTTAGTCAACTGAACAACGAGGATCCGGGTTCGAGTCCCAGGCTAGTGTATGGATGTAGTTTTCGTCTAAGCCGAAGGCCTTAGTTGCCAGATAGTTTACCACTATATATAGCTAAATAAAGTGAATTTTTAGTCATCTCAGACTTGAGACTATTTAGTATTAAAGTATTTCTTTGGTTTTATATCTAATCAATTGATCAGATGAAAGCACAAATAGACATGCTGACATAGGGCATCTAAAAGTCGAATCAGTTTTCGAGTTTTTTCTGTTTTTTCAACTTGTTTGTTGGTTATTGTGTTTTGCTGTTTTCGTTTCGTTTTTCAACTGTCTAATTAATTATCTCACTGGCTGGCCACTTCTCTCTCTATACGTTGTTGTATTAGAATGTTTGCCTTTCGCGACTAATTCGCACTTTGCTTTTGGCAAGCGAAACAAGGCGTTAAAAGAGACAACAACAACAACAGAGATGGATGATAAACAGTGAAACGAAATACATATAGAGATTTGCAAATAAACTAGATACGGAAGTCAATGTTACAAATGTACATGAATATATATATATATAGTACATAAAGGCAGTTAAATACTGCATATGCGTGTAAATTATTCTTTTTATTTGACTTTTTGTTGTTGTTGTTGGCGTTTTGTTGGTTAATTGCGACGCTCTCTCTCTGATCAGGCCAAAAACAACTGACGACGACTCGGTGTAGGGGGCGGAGCGGAGGGGCGGTATAGAATCCACACATGGAATGACATTTTTACACTTTTATACATATGTATTTTTGTATTTAAAAAGTAGAGCGAGCCAAATTTAAGGTGGAAGCACGTACACGAATCTACAGTGATATTTGACTATGATGAACACCTTTCAAATTGATTGTACCAAAATGAACTTGATCTATCAAAACCATCGACTGATTATTGATGATCTATTGTTAATAGTTTATAATCTGGCCAAGTTTTTTTTAACTTGTTCGTCATATCGAGCGCCCAATGCACTGCACACACACAAATACACATGTATGCACATACATATAGACACATATAAATCTCTCTCTATATACATATATATTCTTAAAATAAAGCATTGCAACTTTTGGCTATCCACGCTGCGCTGAACGACTTGAATTTTTTGTTTGCTGTGTTCCCATCCAAGCCGCAACGAAAGGGAGTGGATGAAGAACTACAAAAATGTATATACAAACAAATATATAGATGGATTTGTCAATCCCCATTTGGATCACAGGGTATTCTCGATTTGTTGTGTTTTCCTTTGTCTGTTTTGGCTTTTGCGAAATGGGTTTGACCCAATTTTAAAGTCATTTCACGACATTCTATAAGTGTATATATATGTATATATATAATTTATGAGGTACTTACCAGGCCATTAGCAGCACCGTGGTCAAAGCGGCCAAACTACAGTGGAGAGTTGACCGCGAGGGTCGCGGAATTGCAAACATTTTGTTTATCACTGTGTATTTTTGCCCTTTTGTTTGTTAATTTCACAAATCGCGCTGCTTTGCTGTGGAGAGGGAGATAGAGAGAGAGAGAGAGAGAGAACGGGAAGCGTGAGATACAAGAGATACCGTTACAGGACAGGTTGCTTCTACTGACTAAATGCATTCGATCGATCAGCTGTTGCGCATGGGCAAAAGCTTTGTATCTCTCTCATACATATGCTTAGGATTTCTAACGGTGAAGTGAATATGAATTTGGCATATAGAATCTGATTCCAATTGAGTTGATCTGTTGCTGCTGCTGCGTAGAATGAATTATGGCATTTTACCAAAATAAATTGAAAATGCCAAAGAAACAGAACGTTTTTGTTTTCTTCACACAGAAATCCATATTTTTGAGGGCCTGTCACACATACACACACATGCATACGTATGATACATACGAATGCATATATGTATGCAGATACATACACAGTGGGTCCGATGCACATTAATGGTATAAATGTCGTCTTTAACAATAACAAAACAAAAAAAAAAAAACCACACACAAAGAAAATGAAAACTGCGTTTAAAATTTTATTGCGACTTCTTTTTGTTTTTTGCCATTGAAGGACTCTGCACAATTTTGTTGTTGTTGTTTTTTGTTGCTTTAGTGCCGCACAGTGGGCAGCAGTTAGATATTATTTTTTATACACAATTATTGTAGTTGTTTACTGAGATTTTAGACATTGCCTACTGAGATTTGGTTGTAAAGACAAAAACAAATATCATGTGAAAATATAAATCATGTTGTAATTGAAACGTTGGGCCCAATGTGCGCCGGCACCAAGAACACCCCGTTAAGGGAGAATGAGCGAGAACATGTGACAGCGCGGGCGCAAGAGAGTGAGTCAATTGAGAGACAGTTGAAAAAAAGCTCACGCAGGGCTTACAAAGAAGTTGCGATAATAACAAATACAAAAACTAAAAAAAAAAACAACAAAAAACAAAAACAAAAGGCAAAGTTGTTTGGCCTTCGATGTCTTTTCAATTGCGTCGCAGAATATACACACACACACATACATATGTAAAGGTACATATGTGCATGTGTTGGCATTAAGTTGTATTTTTGTTAAATAAAGTAATTAAAAGCATTATAAAAAGGTTCGATGCGGGGGGGCTAGCGGCGGGGCCCTTAAGTTGCTGCCTTTGCTATTTAGTATCTCTCTCACTTGCTTATGCACTGCACTTTAATTGTTTTCATTAAAGTTTCCCCTTTTTTTGTGTGTTTTTTGCAAAAACAAAAATCAGGAGACCTTTGACAAGCCGTATATATACATATGTTAAGAACGCAGTTTCAAAGCACCCCCGTCAACAAACAAGAGAATGGGCCAGACAAACAGGTACAAGCACCACTAGCACTTATCAAATTACTTTTTGCCGACTATAGTTGACCAATTCGTATTTTTCGCAATTTTTCTTGTGCACTTTTCACCGCACTCCGGCAACGGTAAATTATTTATTTATTTTGAACAACCGTCGATCGCGCACAATTTTATTTACGTTTCGCCAATCTAGTGTTGGGAAATCCGCCAATGGCACTGGTAGGGTGCGATATACCGATAGTTTTTCATCACTATTAGCGAATGGAACCACCAGTCGACTATCGACTATTTTATCGATGCCGCCAAATTCGAACTATCGATGTCGATGTTGTCTATACGTAGCCCTGGTACTGATCAGCTGTTGTTTAGCATTTTAAAAGGTATCCACATGTTTGCCCACCATGATCAATAATATTTAATTATATACAATATTATATTTTAGATTAATTCCATTTCCAAGGCATATTCTATCAATGGCGGCACATTTGCTAAGGAATAGCGCTAAATCTTGGCTGCTAAACAGCTGCAGACAATCCATTATCAGGCAGCAACAGGTAGGCTGTATTTCTAGGCCAGGGTGGGAATATTTCTGTTATGCAATCATCTACTTTGCGTCTATGGGATAGAGCGAGATGGCATGAGAGGGAGGATCGTTTTCAGTTAATTTAATGAAATTTGAACTGTTCCAGCTGAAGCGTTGCCTTCATTTGACGCCCTGTCTGGACAAGAATGTCTCCTTCAATCTTAGTGACATTGGTGAGGGCATCCGCGAGGTTACTGTCAAGGAATGGTTTGTCAAGGTTGGCGATACAGTGGAACAATTCGACAATTTGTGCGAAGTTCAATCGGACAAGGCTTCGGTGACGATCACCAGTCGTTATGATGGTACGATAACTAAGATCCATCATCAAATTGATGAGATTGCTTTGGTGGGTAAACCCCTATTGGATTTTGATGTCAAAGACGATGATGAGGATGGTGATAATTCGTCATCGGATAATAGCAGTTCCAGTTCTGGATCCTCCTCCTCCTCCTCCTCCTCCTCATCATCATCATCATCTACTTTGACCGGCGATGTAGAGGAATCTACTGCTCCTGTTTCTGAGGGTCGTGTTATTATACCAGCTACACCCTCTGTACGGCGCCTGGCCAAAGAACACAAACTGGATTTAGCTAAAGTGCCAGCGACCGGTAAAAATGGGCGTGTTCTGAAAGGTGACGTTTTGGAATATTTGGGTGAAGTTCCAAAGGGTACAAATGTCCCACATCCCACCATTGCCAATAAGACGGAAAAATCTGTTGCTTCCCCCGTTTCTGCGCCACCTGCCGATCGTGTTGAAGTGCTTAAAGGTGTGCGCAAGGCAATGTTGAAATCCATGTCGGAATCATTGGTGAGTTAGTCAATTTGAAGTTTCAGTTAATAGATTAATGGCTCAACATTCTCCTTCTGCCACAGAAAATTCCCCATTTTGCCTACAGCGATGAAATCGACATGACAAATTTGGTGCAATTCCGTAACCAATTGCAGGCAGCGGCCAAAGAGAATGGTGTACCCAAACTCACGTTTATGCCATTTTGCATAAAGGCAGCTAGCATTGCCTTGTCCAAATTTCCCATTGTCAATAGCTCCCTGGATTTGGCCAAAGAATCGATCATCTACAAGGGTGCTCACAATATAAGCGTGGCTATTGATACACCGCAGGGTCTTGTGGTGCCCAACATAAAGAATTGCCAAGCCAAGAGCGTTATTGAGATAGCCAGGGATTTGAACGCCCTTGTGGAACGTGGACGAACTGGCAGTTTAACGCCCACAGATTTTGCCGATGGCACTTTCTCCTTGTCAAACATTGGCGTTGTAAGTTGATGAAGGAATAATAATTGCGTTTTCACATTTTGAGTATATTAATTTGTTTATTTTCGCAGATCGGCGGAACCTATACCCATCCATGCATTATGGCACCTCAGGTGGCAATTGGAGCCATGGGCAGAACAAAAGCGGTACCACGATTCAATGACAAGGATGAGATTGTTAAGGCCCATATCATGAGCGTTAGCTGGTCGGCCGATCATCGTGTCATTGATGGTGTTACCATGGCTAGCTTCTCAAACGTATGGAAGCAACATCTCGAACAGCCTGCACTATTTTTGCTGCAATAGGCTTTGAGATGGGATAATCAACCATATATACATACGATCAGAAAAGATCAGACCATAACGGAACGGAAAAGGCTGTTTTTCAGTTGCATTTATTTACCAAGGAAAATAGAAAACACAAAGCTAAATATTTCGAAAATTGCAACCATGCGTGGGTCCCAATTCTACCAGATTCTGCATTTATAGGAGCCAGTCCCTTTGAGGGGCTACTCGATAGCTTTAAGCTCACTTTTATCTCTTCTTATTTGGGACTTGCAAGGTTGCAAACGCTTTACTAATTGCATTTCAATTGTTAGTTGCCTAAGCTCAGATGCTTTTATCTTACAGTCCAACTGTACTATATATACATATATATACATAAATACATACATATATGCATACATATGTGTGTGTGTGAGAGTCTTTTTTAAAGAACTAAATGTTTTGTCTTAAAAATTTGTTTGTTTTGTTTTAAAATAAATATCCCATTAATGGTTATATGTAATTAGAGGAAACAAAATCTTTTTTCTTCTATTTATCATTTCCAATTTCCTGTTCATTGTTAATGGGTTCTTTACAAAGTCTGTAAATCAAATTAACTTATTTAAAATGCACTGATTTCTTATTTTATTTGTTGTTGCTTTGTTTGGCCACAATGTAGTGCAAACAAAAGTTATTTTTTTAGGGGCTTTTTATATTTATATTTTGTTGTTGTTTGGCTTGTCAACCTTTTAGCAAAATATTGACAAGTTTGTAATTGAATTGAATTCATATTCATATATTCTTGTAGTTTTTTGTTTTTACTGCTGTTTATTAATTTAATTTCAACGTCCATTTAGCCAGAAACATCAACTCAACACCATGCAACGCAATGCTGTACAATGAGTACAGTCTCTCCATATTGTATGCATACAAATGAACGAAATTTGGTTCCTTTTGTTTAAAGAAATCGATTCCCTAGATGCAAATAGCATAAAATCTTTTGTTAATTGTATTTTTGAACTAATGCTTAACAAATTACGATTGATTTCAATCAAATCCCATCACATATGTGTATAGAAGTGCTTGGTTATGTATTGATATTTATATGAAGATTTTAAAAAATTCAAATCTTATTTGGAAACTTTCTTTAAATCTCTTTTGTAAACCATGCAGCACACATACATAGACGGACCAAGGACTGTAAAACGTGGTTAGTTTGCTCCTTAAGGTATGCAACAGGCTGGAAGTTTCTAGAGCTCTGTACTGGAGAAACTTTGCCCCTTTAGATATGCAATATGTATCAGAAGTACATTTCAAAATTTCTTGATCGGTTTCAAAAATCAATTTGCATAGTTTAGGGGGCAAAAGCTATTGGAATGCTGTACACAAACTCAATTGATTGACTGTATATACGCACATACTTATGTATGTACGTAACTTCGTATGCATGTATGTTTGACTCCCGGGCCCCACATTTTGGACTTGGGTTTGGGGTCTGGATTCTTGGTACCAACGATTCAGCTCTGTTCTTGTCATTTACTGGAAAGCACGTGGCATTTATTGCACATGCGCAGTAATGGAAAATTGTTGTTGGTTTTCTTTTTTTGGTTTTTTCTATGTATGTACATATGTATATTGTTTTTGGCTTGGTTTCGGGTACTTCCAGTTTTTGATAGCGCACAGAAAAGAATCCAACAAGTGCGGCATGGAAAAGTTTTGCTTGCGCTGCTTATTTATTTTCCATATTCCAGATACATACATATGTTTGATATACATATGTATATAGGAATTTCAACATCACCACGAACCTTACAGATTGCAGCTAACTGGCGTCCTTTGCGGACTTTTGCGCTCTGCCTTGGCTTTTGGCAGGGATACGATTTCAGTCGAATCATGGCCAGCGTTTAGACGAGACGCCACAGAAGAACGGCAAACGACAAAACTACAAAAAAACACAAGAAAAAAAGAAACTGCAGGAAATTGTTAACAGAAAGAAAACAAAAATTAGCAGAAACCAATAGTGTAAAGAAATAGATAAGCTAGAATTTATTGTTGTGTTTTTTTTTATTGTTAAAGTTTTGAAATTTTTGCAATACAAAATAATTTACTTGCCATGTCAACAAAAACTATACGAAAATTGAAGAAACTCATGAGAAATATTGAAAAGAATTGTTAATATTTTGTAGAAAACATTTGAAGGTATGTTACAATTAAATTTGGTGTGTGTGTGTGGTGTGTGTGTGTGTGTGTGTGTATACTACAGAGAGTATCGACACATTGTTGTTTTTGTGGGTATTTTTTTTTTTAACGATTTTTCCAGTGACCTTGTTGCGTACACCAGAATACGTACTAGTATATACACATGTACACACTGTCAGTGTGTGTGTGAGAGTGTGTGTTTGTATGAGCCTAGCCTTGTCCTCCCTCTACACTCTTATTTATTTCTAGAGAAATTCTCCCATTTATTATTTTTGGTGTGTAACATTTTTAGTAGCATACTCTTAAGCGCATTTTTTCTGTTTCAACTGAAAAGGACTTGTATATTTTTTTCGTTCTCTGATGCTGATAATGGCTAATATATATGTATGTGTGTGTGTGACGAGCCCTTTATTGATTTTATGATGTGTGTATTCTTAACCACCTGACCAACAACACTCCTCAGGGAGTGGGGGCACGTGCAAAAGGCAATGGCAACAACAAGTCATTCACTTTACTTCACTTCACTTCACTTCATTTTAATTCAACACATACAATGCACACAAACTGCATGTGCATGTGTGTGGGTGTGGGTGTGGGTATGTGTGTGGATATGCAAAACATGACAGACAAAGCGGCCCTTCCATGTAGTAGCTTTAGAGGAGGAGCAAGAACACACAACTCAAGACAAGACAAGACAAGAGAGTTTTGTAAGCTGATTTGCTAGATGCTTGCTTCTATCATCTCTTGGCACTCTTTTATACTGCCAAGGCTACTCCAAGCACGCAAGTTGACAAATATATGTATGTACATATAAGACATGCTTCGGCAATGGCACAAAATTTGCATACACTTTGCAAAATGCTACAAATTATGATATGATACTATCTTGTAATCCATGGATAAGCCACAATGAAAAGCCATAAGAAACATTAATAATATCACAAATTTAGAAGCCACAAACAAACACACAAAACGGTATACAAATTAAGCATTGTTAAATGGAAAATCGTTCTAATTAAATAGAAATTGATAATAAATGTTCTTCTTTTTTATTCTTTAGCATTTTGTGTGCTTAACTCAAGATTGACCCCAAAAATAGGTTTACTTTAAATACTAATACCCATTACTTGAAGTCTACATAATTGAAACATCTTTTGTGCAGCATTTTATACATGCTGAAAGGTAATATTTAGGATTTTTTCCTTTCTGTAAAGTACTTACCATTATATATGTCTTTAGATTAGGTATGTTTTATTCAGCAACTAAATTGTAAAGATTAACTAATACTCTAGTTCGCATTTGGATTAATTTACTGTAGTTAAACTATGATAAATGAAATTAGATCTCTAAGATCTGATCAGATTAAAGTTGTTCATTGCTTTTAGTTGGATATTTTATACGAATATTGAAGGAAAGCCCAAATAACTTCCATAGTAAGAATCGGTCGAAAATAGAATTATAATTCTATAATAATAATAATAATAGAATTATAATTGATCCATGCGTCCCATTTATGTATGATAATTATCTGATGTATAATTTTCCTTATAAGGTAGGTTGAGCAAGAGTATAGAAACTTCGTTATGGCTGCCTGTTAAGTTTCTAACAGGGACATAGTGGAAAATAAGTCATTAAACTATCGCCGCTTGGTTTTCCTTGTCTTTATATTTCGCAAAGAAGAAATATTTCCTATTTTCTGTTTTGTTTCACTATTTTCTGTGACATATTTTTCATTTCCGGTTGCAATTTTTCTTGCATGTCAGAGATAACGTTTTTATGCTCATAATTGTGGAACGTATGAGTCGAAAAAGAGCATATGATCTAGCCAATTTAAAAAAAAAAGGCGTCAGTTTACTCTCTTCGCCCACTTTAACTACCATTTGGATATTGTGGGTGGAGTTCTTTATCCGGATGATTTCATAAAGTGTCGTCCTTGTCGTGGATGTCGTTGTCTTTGTCGTCGGGTTGACATTTTTTGGTTAATGACAGCTTCAGCTCGTGTCTATTGAGCGGGTTCTCATCCCGTTTCTGGTCCCGCATTTTATTTTATTTTTAGACTTGTGTGAGAGAGAAACAATTGAAATTGTTGACGTTGCTGGTAATGGTGATGATGATGCGGTTCCTCTGATGTCATGCTGGAGTCTGGAAGTGGTTTCGGTCTTTAAATGAAATTGAGAAGAGAGAGAGAGAGAGAGAGAGAGACCAAAGTGCTTAAGTCCAGTTGGTTTAAGCTGCAGTCTGTAGCCTTGACATGATTTGCTTGGACATGGATGGGGCCCAAGGGACATGTATAGGACGATAGTTGTAACTAGCATACAATGAAAAGTACTCACAAAATCTCGAACTGGCTATTATACATTCTGGTTTTAATGTCTGTCTCTATCCCTGATGGACGATGCTATGAATGTTGATTTTATGTTTGCCCCTTCTACACACACACACACTTTCACCCTCGATTTTCCCCTAGTTTTCCATCTTCCTTCTTCTTTGTGGCCTTGAAAATAACTTCCTAGCTGTGGTTCTTGAGGGTCCTTGGGGGTGAAAGGAATTTGTTTGATATTGGTTGGGATTCGTTTCTAAATTCTTCAATGATTCGCATGCCAATCGCAAATGAACTTTTCTCTCAACGTCATTTGCATTCCATGGTATTCTTTCTACATACTTTGACTGACGTCAATGGCAGTTATTTTTCACTTTTTCCAATATACGTATATACATACATATTCACGTATATATGTATATTGGTATACATACATACATGATTTTGCAATATATATTTCATTTTGAAGTTTTAAACTCAAATGCAGAGGCGAGTAGGTCAACAGCCCAAGCCAAAAAGAAAGTAAAGACAGGCCAGTGACTTTGACTTGGATTTGACATGTCTTGGATTTTAGAATTCAAGTTGCAGAAATCAGCTATTGCTTATTGATTGATTGACTAAATGACTGACTTGGCTTACTGATTGATTGATTAGTTGATGGACACAAATTGACATGGGATTCCATACATTCAGATAGATCCATTAATAAATTAGTGGCTAATAGAGAAGCAATGCGGGAGCTTAACATCGAGGACTTGTCAAGTGACTTCAAACAAGCTTACCAATGTATGTACATAGATTAAAGAAAACCTGAAAACATGTAGATTTTCATAAAGTCAACTCAATCTAGAGAATTCTAGCTTGATTAATTTGCTCAAATTAATATTTAATGGATTTTTGTTAGTAAGATTTCTATTGAGCATGAAGCCTGAAAGTATGCAGCAAAAAAATATAAAAACGAAAGTCGAAGCGCGGATTTGGCTATACACTGCTCCAATTGACTAAAAAATAGTCACTCAGCCTAATCTTTTGTTAGTATTTAATATGGTCTTTCATTCGATAGTTGCAGATCATGAAAAATTACCAGAAGGTGTTATTCTTTGAGCGTTCTTTGAGCGTAGACTCCGTTTAGCTACAAAAAACTTCTTGATATGTTTCTTGGATAATTTGAATACGTTTGGGAATTTTGCCTTCACTTCCACCCCCCCCCCCCCATGCCTATGCGTTCAGCAAATGATTTGGCTTGCTGCTCCTTTTTAGAAATTAAAAATTTTTGATTCCCCACATGGCACGTTACCTGACGGAAAGTTTTTGAGAATGTTTTAAGTTGCAAACGGTTTTCCAACTATGCTGTTTCCCCTTCCCCCTTTTAGTGAACTGAAAGATGAGAAGGACATTCACTGCTTGGAAAATACAAGCAAAGATGTAGATGATTATCTTTAGTTTATATGGAAACCAGTTGCCGAGAGAGAGATGGGGGAATTGGAAGAAAGAAGCCCAAAGCACTACCATATTAGTAGTTAGTAGCACAAACTAAAAGAAGACTTACGCAAGTGTATATCCATATCCCCTCAGTTACATTTCCTGCACTTATGTATTCATGAGGTTATGCGTGTGTGTGTGGGTGAAACCTTGCAATGCATTTACTAACCTTCACAACGGCTTAAATAGTTAAATCTCATCCTCTCACTTTTGCTATACAATTTTTATTATCCTTGCAGGAGGAAAGTTTTGTACTTTTGAAAGTATGACCGACCAACAGCGTGCCTCGTTATGTCCTCGCCTGGTGGACTATATGGCCATCGTGGGTGCCCACACGACGCCGCCCATGCCCAAGGGCATGCAGGGCAGCAAGGCGCCGCCAGTTCAGGTAAGTTTCCCCACACATCAGTTTAATTAACTGATGCATTGATGAATGGACGGAATGGTTGGTTGACAGGTGCCCGATTTATTGCGTCGCTACCCGCCATCGGATCATGCTGATTTCCCATTGCCCTTGGACATGGTTTACTTTTGCCAGCCAGAGGGCTGCACCAGCGTTGGTCCCCGACGCACTGGCTCGGCCATACGTGATATGACCTCATTTGTATTCGCATTGACCGACAAGGATTCGGGAAAGACGCGTTATGGCATTTGCGTTAATTTCTATAGACCAATAGAGCGGCCCAGTTCATCGATAGGAGCTGGCACAGATCCGAGGGCTGGAAATGGTGGGGCTGGTGGTCATGGTGGTGCTGGCGGTGCTGGTGGCATCGGCGGAGCAGCTGGCGGTGGGGCACGAGGGCGACGCTCCTCAGCGTTTCGTCGCGAATCCTGGCGCAAGAGCATGGAACGAAGCTCAGATTCGGCATTTAGCAGGCAAGTGTATTGTTGGTGTTGTTGTTGCATGCAGAGCCTCTCTTGTTTGATTGTTTTCCATTCTATTTTGTTCCTTTTTGGTTTTTTTGGCTAAGCGGCTTTTTTCTAACCAATTTCCATAACCATTTCCATAATAGTTACGGCCTCTTAACTACTTCTAGCGACTACAGAAGTAACGTAGCGCCAAGTGATTCGGATCGTGAACTGACCTCACGTCGTGACTCTGATCAACAGCGTTTGCATGCCCATCAGCATCACCACTCGCAGCATCCATCCTCCTCCACGCAAACGGCACCCAAACTGGGTCTAATGGCACCCTCAGCGGACTCGGAATCGGGTGGCAGCCATTCGCCATCGCCCCGTGCCTCTCGCAAACGTACCAAACTGCGTAATCAATCATTGACCTCACTCTGCATCATATCGCATCATCCGTTCTTTACGACCTTTCGCGAGTGTCTGTTCATATTGAAGAAACTGATCGATGCCTGCAATGAATCGTCGTCGCCAAAACGTGTGGGTGCCTCTCAGAAATTGAATCGGGACAATGTATGGACCGTATTGACGGGGCATGTCAGCGAGGCTACACCATCCATTGTCCTGCACGATGTCAGAGAGATTGAGACCTGGATATTACGTTTGCTCTCCACACCTGTGCCTGTTCCAGGGTCAACGCGAGTTGAGGTATTACCCAAAATAAAACGTCTCTTTTGTCCATTTCATATTATTTTGATCATTTCCCTAGGTGGAAGTTCTATCACCAACTGTGCATGAACCACTGCTCTTCGCCTTACCCGATCATACACGCTTCTCGCTGGTAGATTTCCCCTTACATCTACCGCTGGAATTGCTGGGCGTTGAGACATGCCTCAAGGTGTGGACCCTGATTATGCAGGAGAATAAGGTTCTCTTTCAATCACGCGATTACAATGCCTTATCCATGTCGGTTATGGCATTTGTCACAATGCTCTATCCATTGGAGTATATGTTTCCGGTTATTCCATTGTTACCCACATGTCTCAGTTGCGCCGAACAATTGTTGCTGGCGCCCACGCCATTTGTCATTGGAGTGCCGGCCTCGTTTTTGATATACAAAAAGAATTTCCGGTGAGTTGGGAGAGTTCTCCTTCAACTCATCCCTCATTGACGATTGGGTTGACTTTCTCTTTTATAGGCTGCCTGATGACATTTGGGTTGTGGATCTGGACTCAACAAAATTAACACCACCCACAGGTGGTTATGAGGAAATTCCACCATTGCCAGAACCAGAGGGAACCATATTAAAAAATCATTTAAGACAGGTAAATTTCCTGAATTTGGAAAACATTTTTTGCTGGGGAGGGGGAAGGGAAAGGATGTTTTAAAGAAAACTGAAATTAAGTTTAGGATATTGGGTGAGATTGTTTAATTTAGATTTAGCTATGTAATATATAGTCATTCAATAACATTTACTATATATATATATATTCATATATATATGTCCACATTTGTATATATATACATCTAAGTGGTAAGCTCCAGATTCTTCTTGCAGAGATTGAGCAATTGCCAGCTCTGTTCGTATAAATGTCCATTGAGCTCCTTCAATTGGACTTTCTCCGTATGTAAGAAACGCTCCAGACGTTCGACATCGTTGCGCATCTTATAGACAATTCGGGGCAGCATCGATTGAACCATCTTGCACACCTGTTCTTGGGCCCGGAGGCGACATTGATCGACGCCCTCGGACTTGAAACGTTCAAGACGTTGTATTTCCACACTGCCCTCATTATCGTAATGTAGCTTCTGTTCAAGTAAATGCTTCAAAATGGCCGTATAGACGACCAACTGGTCGAGTAGGTGACGAACTGCGCGGTTCTGAGATCCACTGGAGAAAGTTTCGTTTCGTGGTGATGCCACTGCACTAACTCGAGGGCTAGTCATAATGTTAAGAGAAATAAAACCTTGAGGGGAAGCGGAAAAAAAACTAAATTTATTAGAATGTATCTGAATGAGGGGAAAGTTTATGAGTGACTAAAGTCCGGGTGCTTAGTTACGATAACATCTACGAATGCCTACTGTGATAATGTGAGCTTTGTAACTATATAGGTATATATATCTATATACATACATATATGTTATCGTTTGTGAGCTTATTGTCGTCAATATCATCTTGTGGTCATAGTGTCTACTACACTCCTAAAAAAACATCTATACATATTACTTATATATATACTTACCTATTTCCATATATATTTATACTGTACCTAACTACATATAAGTGAATGTTTTATTTCTGTAAAACATATATATAAATCATTCTTAAAGCAGGCTATAAAATCATATTGGAGGAGAGTTTAACTAAATCATTCACGACATGAAACATAAATCAAAAACGTTTTTTTCTCTAAGCTCTACTTATATGTATGTACATGTTGCATTCTCTTTTCTTTTTGCAAAAAATATAACACTCACTTTACACATACATGCCTCTCTCTCTCTCTCTCTCTCTCTATCTATCTATCTCGCTCTCTCACTCTCTTTCTCTAAATATACTCTTTGTATTTCTTTCTCTCTCTCTCTCTCTCTCTACTTAATATTACTTTTCCAACACTCATACATTATAATTGTTAAACACTACAACAACAACTACTACTACAACAACAACAACAACTACTGCAGGCTATGCTACTTATGGATGAAGCTGGACTTGGTGTAAATATCGTTCATAAAACAACAACAAAAAAATACAATGAAAGAAAAATAAACAAAGTGTTAACAATGTTTTTTTTTTTGTTTGGTATTTTTGATCAAAACCTACACTCAGTAAAAGATAAAACTTGAAAAACTCAGCTAAAAAGCTGGAGATTGTCTTATCTAATTATCTCTCAATCTTAGTCACTCAATCGAGGTGTGTTTGAAAAACTTGTAAAGTGATTAGAAAATTTGATTTTTGACAAAGGACCGAATTCACTTTCTTTTTGTATCTATATGGAAATATAACTTATAAACATTATAGATAAATATCTGTAAGTTTAGGGAATTCAGGATCTTTGATGAAGATGAAATGCATTCGGTACATTGCAGATGATAGACAGACCCTTTACACTCTTCCTTTATTCAAAACCTCATTCGATTAGATGTTTAACGTACAGTTTGTTTTTTACTAAGTGTCTTGGAATCAATAAGTGTCATGAAAAGGAGTACAAATTTGAGTAAAAAGGACAATTTCTCCAATTGTAAGACTTAACCATTTATGACCATTTTTAACTTATTTGAGTAATTAATTTAGGTAAAGAATGTTTTATATTTCCAAAAATCTCAATGAACTAATATGGCCACGTGGCTCTTTAGGCTCTCTGATCAGAGAAAAAGTGACCTTTTACAGAGTAACAAATTGCCTCAATTTTTTAAGCACACCTATTGGTTAAATCGAATTCTTTGAGCTGAGTGTAGGTATGACATAGGCTAAAAATAACTATTTACATATATTAAATATATAACGTATACGTAACAGCATGCATACAGTCATTATACATAGAAACCATATGACATACCTATATATACATACATATATATGTATACAGTTATGGTATATAGATTGTAACATATCTACCCCATATGTATGTATATATACATATATTTTTGGAAAAGTAAATAAATTTATGAATAAATTAGTTGTTGATGAAGCTACATATATAAAAAATTCAGCTCAACAGTTCGAATTATTACCCAGTCTTTCTATCTACATATCTCTATCTGTATCTCTTATTCTCTCTCTCTCTCTCTATTGTTGTCTTTGTCTATTTAGCATGCTTTCCCCTATGTTTGTCTGTGTGTGTGTGTGTGTGTTTGTGTACGTATGTGAGAGCGTGTGTGTCCCTAACCCATACCAACCACCCGCCCTGTTTTCCCAACATCTTACAATTAGTTTTAGAGCGTATTCAAGTCTCTCGTTGAAGCGAAATGATTTGTGTTAGATAAGTTAAAACTATGTTTGCTTACTAAATCTTGTTTTTGATTATTTTTACTAGGCTCTTACATCGATGAGTGCAACCAATCAGGCGGTATCTTCACAGCAATTATTGCCCTCGGTTAGGGACAGTCTACAAGAGCCGCCGTTGCTCGGGTAAGTTTGAAAGCCACTGGAGGAGAGTGATTACCACATTTTCTATTTTTCTTTTATTATAGAGTATCTCAGGTTCGTTTGCCATTGCAAACACCGCCACACTCAGCCCAGGCTAGTCAACGGAATTCGGTGTCTGCCCAAGGGGCGACTGCCTTAAATTCTCGTCAGCCCAGTCCGATGAATTCGCCCGCCTTGAATCCATTTGTCTATGGCACCGATGTGGATTCAGTGGATGTTGCCACACGTGTGGCAATGGTGCGTTTCTTCAATGCCCAAAACACATTGGCCAATTTCGCGGAGCATACGCGCACTTTGCGCCTCTATCCACGTCCCGTGGTGGCCTTTCAGATTAATAGTTTCCTCAGATCACGTCCGCGTGCCTCACAGTTCCTCAATCAGTTTGCCCGCACTCAGGCAGTTGAATTCCTAGCCGAATGGTCGTTAACACCAACAAATGTGGCCTTTCTACGCGTCCAGACGGGTGTCATGGATCCCATGCAGGTGGGCGATAAGCCCAAATGGTTTGCCCACTCCCTGACACCTATTCGTTTCTCTGTGTGGGATGATGGCAGCTCATTGAATGGGGCATTACGCTCTCTGAAACAGCTCGAATGCCAGCCCACCGATGAGAGTGGCTCCGATTCGGAGGGAGCTGATAGCAGCAGTTCCTCATACAGTTCACTAAGTGATTTTGTCTCCGAGATGGCATCATCGGATCTGTCACCCAGTTTGCATGATGTCTTCGGATCCTACAATCGACCGCATGTCGTCCCACAGACGTTGTCTTCGAACTTAGATCCTGCCTTGGTTTACCATCCGCCCAGTAAGCTGCAGTATCCCGAAGGACTGGCTGATCTCAGTGCTAGCAAAGAGGACGAAGAGCGTGCCGATTCACCAGTTTCTTCCTCATCCAGTCGCTCGGATCTCAGTTCGCCTAGCTTCAATCGCGATTCGGAGTTTGATTTTCAGTCAAAAGGCGGGCAGGGGCCTCAGGCACAGCAGCAAGCCTTCGAAATGGCTACACCGCTGGCCATGCGCTTAGAGGCGACTATTAAAATGGCCAGCATTGAGGCTGAATCCGATGCAGCGGCAGTCACAGTTGTAGCACCGAAAGCCAACAAAATGCAGCGTAATACAAGCGATATAGAGCGTACGGAAAAGAAAATACCGGTTAGTAAGAAGGTTTATAATCAAGACTAAAACTTAAGACTCCCTCTCTCTCTCGCCCTTTTTTTCTTTCTCCCTGGATAGCCCCCACTGACGCCGCCCGTGAAGCAGCCAAGTGTAAGCAACATATTGGCACGAACTGGCAGTTCGGGTTCCAGTTCTAGTAGTCCCGGCCGACAGAGCTCGCAGAGTTCACTTTTCGAGAATTTTGCTTCTCATGCCAAGGAACTGGTTCGTGAGACAACGAGACAAAGCAGTCAAGAGGGCCTCTTGGCCCATGTGGATAAGGTGAGTTGCCAGTCAATTGTATTAAACTAGCCCAGAATGTCTGCATCATACTTATTGTGGGACTCAATGTTGTACTCTTGTTGTTGATCTTAAAATTTGATTTATTGAAACTGAAAAAATGAAAATGAAAATGAACCAAACACTCTACACACCACTTTACCATGTGTCTACAAATCAAATGTAGCATGCGCTGGACGAAGATCTTGACGATAAAATGCGTCATACCTTTGAAAAGGTTGGTATTCGTACTCCCCACACCTTACACACACACACACACACACACACACACACACACACACATACACACACATATCTATATACCCACAAAGTTCACATGTAGTGTGCACCGCATATGTAGTTAAATATACAAGTGTATGTGTGAGGACAATAGGATCATTTTATATTTTTTAGTCGGTTTGTTTTTTAAGGACCTGTATATTTTAGCTGTATGTCTCTTTTTATACCATGCATCAGCATGGTGAAATGGTCTATTAACGTCGCCAAGCAGAAAGAAGCTTTCTTGATCAGCGTCAAGAGGCAATCACGAGGCGAGTCAATCTAGCCGCCTTTGTTCTTCTGTCTGTATGAACACTTAAAACTCGGAGACTATTAAAGCTAGAGTTATCAAATTTGGTATGTCGCTCCGTGAAGTGTATATACAGATTAAGTTTTATTTTAAACTTTTGTCACGTACCCTTTGGTGAACATAATTTGCACTTGGTCCCTGGTATACCAAAGTCGACAACACGGCTTACTTACTTCATTGCCTCTTTTAAGCCGTTTTTCTCTGTTACTCTTTTACTTTATCGTTTTGTTAAATGTAATTTTTTAGTTAATTAACCTGGCCCCGTTTATTTAGCTTGAGGTGACCTTTTGCGACCTGTTGAATCCATTGTATATAGTAGCTCATGATTATACAGTCTGTTGTGTTTATTTTGACGTCGTCATCATTATCACTTTGTCAATAAACAAAAAATGCATTCAAATTGTTTTCGAAAATTCCATTCTCTCGCAGTTTACCCTACATGCTAAGAAAGCGGCTGGAGAGGCTTCCAAGCAGGCATTGGAGGTATCGAAGCAAGCGGCTGGTGTTAGCAAAAATACCCTGGAGGATCTTACCTATGTGGGTAAATCTACTTTGGGCGATCTAACCAAAACAGCTAAAGAAGCTGCCACCAAGAAGGGTATCATTAAAATTGAGGAACATGGTCATGGTAATGCGGCATCAGGTGGGCCTCTAGAGCAACAAAGAATCTCTGCTTCTTCCACTGTTGGACCAGGTTCTCAATTGGCCACCCAAAAGCAGGTTCAACAAAGCTCCAGCGGCGGTGGTGGCAACAATTTTTTCTCATCCATTGGCACAGATTTTAATGGTTTGGCCTCATCGACATCGACAATGTTCTCTGGCATGTTTGGCAAGAGTAAGTATACATTATCCCACTTAGGATTGTAAGAATGAGATCCTCATTTAAAACATTTACAAAAAAAAAAAAACAGAGAACCAGCAGAAACAAACAGCGGCTGCTGTGCAGCACAAATCGTCAGCCAATGTTTCATCCGGAAAGAGTGGTAAAACTGGGATCAATTTCGATCCATTTCCAAGTCGCAAGGGTCTGGTCGAACGGACACCTCTTATCAAGCATGCCGGTCCGAGACAGACGCAAGAGGAGCTGACTCGTCAACAGAATCAGGAACGTTCGCACAGTAATGCCGAGAATCAGGCCTTTCTCAAAGATGTCACCAATCAGGTGCTGGCCGGTGAGGGTGTCGGTTGGTTGAAGCTCAATCGTTTCAAAAAGCTCATGGAGGATGAATCCTATAGGACTCTGGTGTTGAGTAAACTGAACAAGACATTGGATAAGAAAATAGCCCCCGATGATCATATCGACGATGTGGTAAGCCACTGCCAAATACCATAATAATGGTAATTGCTTTCATATCCTCACATTTTTTAGTGTGTAACGAAACCAGTGTGGAAGGGCATGCTGAAATGTGTACAGGCCATTGCCGGTGGCTTGGATGTAACATTTGGAAACTTTGGCTTGGGCGGCATGGCCTCAGTCTTTCAATTGATGGAGGTGGCTCATACACATTTCTGGAGTAAGGAAATCAACGAGGGCAGTGATATGTCTTCCAGTTTGCTATCAAGTCATGCGGCCAGTCCCATGGGTAGTCGTGAGAATTTACGTTCACCCAGTTCACCAAATGGTCCACATTCGGGTCTTGGTTCCGAATGGGCTTCCCCACAGGAGTCACGCAAAAGCTCAACTCATACGGCGGCAACAACAGCGACAGCCAGACGTTTGTCGTCGGCGGACAGTCAGGATGGGCAATCGACAACGGAAATGTTTAAGGATATGTTGTCCCAGAAGAGAAGTGTCTTGAAGAATATGCTCACCTCGTTTGATTCAGATGTGAGTACAAACAAACATATCTAATTATGGATAGTAGAAGTATAGACGCATCATTCGATCATAAATAAGCACATACATACATATATGTAGTTCTTGTGACCGTGCTTACTAAATACATATGCATATATACAAATATGTATATACTTATATCCATATATCGTATAATTATTTACGCGCATCGTTGTTTGTTGTGTACCTCAAAATCATCTTCATGCATACAGTATACATACGATACTACCAACTTATAAGTATAATAACTGCATTAACTTAACAACCACCCCGAAACCACCCATGACCACCACCCCCCCTCGTTCATAAGTATACCAAACTATCTATGTAATGTAAATGTAGAAATTAAAACGCTTTGCATCAGTTGTACGTACAAGTAACTTTATTATAATTATAATCATCTCGTCGGATCTCAGTATCCACATATATAAACATTCAATGTCTATGATGATGATGATGAGATGATGGAGTATTCTCCCAATACCAATACAAATATATGTGCATAATACATACCTATATATATATACATACTAGTTATATATGTATCCCCTTTGTATGTATTATTAATTCGTAGGCTGCTGGCTCTACGGGTGCACTCTCCGTGGTCAGTGATTTGCTTCCAGTTGGCAGCTTGAGCGTGCGTATGCCTTCTAGCTGTCGCTCCACGGTCTCAGATACCGAGTATGAAAATAATGTAAGTACAAGTGTACCAAAATTAAAGAAAGCAAATGTTATTGAATCGTAACCTCCCGATTCACACTATACATATATAAAAAATATACATATGTACATATATATGTATATGCAATTGCGTTGAACTGCTGAGAACCACAACAACAACAACAACAACGGAATTAGAGCAACAGCAAAATGGAAAACAAATTGTAAACTTCCATTCCGTTTGACCTTTCATTTGCAGACGACAACATCAAAGGATTCGAAAAGAAGTTCCGGTAACCTATGGTCAGGCAAATCGACTTTAAGTGCCGGCTTTCGTTATACGGGCGGTCATCTGATAAATACCTCATCATCTCCATCACCGGACAGTCCGCGTGTATACCTCTTTGAGGGTCTGTTGGGTAAAGATCGCTTGAATCTCTGGAATCAAATGCAATTCTGGGAAGATGCCTTCCTCGATGCTGTTAGCCAAGAGCGTGATATGATTGGCATGGATCAGGTAAGACAAGCCAAATAAATATGGGAGACGGGGAAATTTATGCTTTTGGTTTTCGAACCTACCCCCCTCCCCGCCCCCAAGGGACCCATTGAAATGATGGAACGTTACAAGTCGCTAAGTGAATCGGAACGTAAGCGTCTTGAACACGATGAGGATCGTTTGCTATCGACAATGCTTTATAATCTGACTGCCATATTGGTTATGCTGAATGTTAGTAAAGATGAAATACGTCGTAAAATACGTCGACTATTGGGTAAAAGTCACATTGGTTTGGTCTATTCCCAAGAAGTTCACAATGTTGTCGATCAGATTAACAATTTGGTGAGTAGGCATCAGGAGTCGATTCCGATCGCTTATATATTGACTAATTCTCATTGTTCAGAACGGTAACGATATCGACTTGAAACCATTGGGCTCACGCCTCTTGCATCGCCAGAGCTTTACGGTACATCAGGGCACCGATGTGAACGGTCCTTTACGGTTTATGGAAGTGCGCGATGATGGTTTGGTCTTACGTTCAGTCGATGGCACCATTGTGGAACGTTGGTGGTACGAACGTTTAGTCAATATGACGTATTCTCCAAAAACCAAATTGCTTTGTCTTTGGCGTCGCAACGGCGGTCAGACCCAATTGCATAAATATTATACCAGAAAGGTACAAGGACAAAGAATGGCAAAGGATGCAAGGAATGTGAATGTACTCAAGCAAACTCATTTCTAAATTACAGTGTAAGGAGCTTTATAATTGTATTAAAGAGGCTATGGAACGTGGTGGCACACCCACAAATGTACCCGAATTGGGCGGAGAATTTCCTGTACAGGATATGAATACGGGAGAGGGTGGCCTATTGCAGGTCTGCCTCGAAGGTGTCGGTTTGTTGTTCTCCAACAGCAAGGTAAGTGCTTATCTATCTTATTATATATATTTTCTATATACACACTCACACACAAACACACATAGACCTAGACACATATATATACATCCAAATACACGCATATACATAAATACAAACATATACTCAACACACATTCACCTACACGAAGCTCTCTAAAAAGAAATAAACAACAAAAATATATACTACTCGTTATGTGTATAACTCTCTGCATCTATAAAAAGCCATAAAAAATGCATCAAAGTCCGCCCCCTCAGTCCACCCTGTACTTTTCCCACTAACACCAAATTAAAAAAAAAACAATCCTCATCTTAAAAAATAACGAAAAAAAGTACTTGAAACAAAGAAGAAGAAGTAGAAGAAAAATCATAATTGTACCCAAAAAATAAAATTCTTAAAACAAAAATTCTGAGCCAAAAGAAACTGAAAATGTAATTTTTAGAGCAACCTATTAGCATTCGTCTCCTTCTCTGTGTTACGATTTATCCAATTAAATATATAGTACCTCCATATATATATACATGATATACATATATAAAAAGGGGAAAGAAATACATACGTATCTACCTATTCGTTTTCACTATCGGGCGTATTCTTATATAATTTCGATATAGTTTAAATTAATTTCGATTGTATTTTTGTTTGTTTTGATTTGTTTTTTTTTGTTCTTAATTTATATTTTGCTTTTATTTTCTCATTTCTTTTGTTGCATATCGTTGTATAAAAAAGAAATCAAACCTAATATTGAACATTCAATGTTCTAATTTCAGTGATAATGTATTATTAACAAAAATCAAGGACCTTCTCAATAATTTACATTTTCTGTTTACACTCTCTTCTTCACTCACTCTATCTCTCTCTCTCTCTCCCTCTATCTGTCTGTCTCCCTTTCTCTTTATGATGTATGTATGTATATTGGTTCGATTGACGGATGAATCAGTTTGACTTTCAGCTATACCCTTACATTTTCAATCCAGTTTTCTCTCTCTCTACTCTCTTTATACCTCATCCTTCTTATCCCATGTCTGTCTCTCTCTCTCTCTCTCTTTCTCTCTCTCTCTCTCTCTGTCTTTTAGTCTTATTTGATATTAAAGAGTTAAAAGAGAAGTACTATTAACTCATTACGATTAATGTAGATATAGATGAATCGGAGAAACTAAGAAAATGCACCTCTTGCTTAATTAATTTGATAATATTATCATTTCTACCTTCAATCACTGTATAAAAATGCCTGGACGTCCTTTAGATTATAGCTCGTTTTAAGGGATAGTGACATTGTAACATCATTTCTCTGATCAAGTCCGTCTGATGTATGTATGTATGTATATCCCATCCCATTCCAAAACGGAATAGTTTTGGAAAACCATGTCAAGGAATTCTAACAGTGAGTAGTGTTGAATAACTAAACACATCATAGTGTTGGCAAACTATAAAAACATTTCTTTGAACTACTCATTAGGTCTAGTGCCCTTAAAGAAGTGAATTGAGTATTCATTGTTTAATTTTTTAAAAACCTTGATCTGTATATCCTCATCTACTATAATCCGAACTACAAGTATATAGAAAAGCTATGTGTGTCTTGTCAAAAATCTATATATTTAGGACCTTTAACGCATTCAAAGTGCCCCGAAATATAAACCAAACGTAACCCTATAATAGTTCATATGTATATTCTCCACGTTTTTGAACATTCTAATTTGATTTCCATTTGTTTTGGCTATTTATTTAAAAATCTATAAGTTTCCAATTCGCCTTCTATATATTACATATATATATAAAAAATAAAACAAACTATATGTTTAAGTTATACATGAACAAAAATGATAAGAAAATCAATCAAACTCAATTTATCTAATTAAACCTCTTCGAACAAATTGAAATCTATATACATATATACATATATTTATATATATATATATGAAAAAATAACAACAAATTACAGTGAAAATCCATATTATCATTATACTCCATATATGCTAGTGAATGTACTGAATGCTATATTCATTATACTCTCTATTTTATTTATTAACTAACAAAAAAAAAAAAAAAAAAACAAAAAATACATTTCCTTTTATTTTTTTTTGTCATTATTATACTTACTTATATATACATTTTTTTAGTATGATTTTCCATATATTTCTCTCAATCACCATTTGATATTATATTATTATTATTATTATAATTGTCTTTATATATATCTCTCTCGCTCTCTCACTCTATATTTTATTACTCTTGATCTAGTAAGCGTACTTTAACTAGTCCAGTTTTACTTTAAATCTGAAAAAAACAAAAAATGAATTCTTGATTCCATTCTAATATTAATATAGATAACTTTGATTTTAATTTATTTTTTGGATTAGGGCTTAGGGATAATTTTATTTGTATTTCGTTTGGTTCCATTCTTAATCGGGTCTTAGGGCCATATAATCCTTTAAGAAAGAAGAGGTAGTTCGTGGGAGATCTGATTAGTTCTCTTTGTACATACATATAAACAATTTACTGAAAATCAGTGTGTCTCTCTCTCTTTCGCTCCGGCTCTTCTCTCTTATTTGCTCACTCATTCACTTTCTGTGTGTCTCTCTCTCTTTCTATTTTTCTCGCCCGCTCGCCCGTTCTAACTCATTGATCCAATTTCGTGTCCTTGTTTTGTGTTTCTGTTCTTCGTTTTTGTTTTTTTAACTTAATCTATCAGAGATAATTTTCTAAGCAAAGAAGAAAGTTCATCAATATATTGAAGAAGATTTTGATATACCATAAAATGATTTTTGTGCATAAAACTGGTAACTTTTGAGATGGTCCTTGTGTATATCCTGCTAATTTCCTTGTTTAAACACCCAATTTTTGTTCTCTTGCTAATTTAATTGAGCTGTTTTATTTGTTTTTAATATATTCGGTATATATATACATATATATATAAATATTTATTTATCAGTCTCTCTCTCTCTCTCTCTTTATCTATCTTTATTTCTTCTTCCGTCTCTCTCTCTCTCTCTCTAACACTCTCTCTCTCTCTCTTTTTCTTACTCAACCTGTCTATCTCTCGGTCTCCCTATTATAATTTAAATTTTAAGAAATATCAAATATATGAATTCATTCGTTCCCTTTGCCTTAAAAAAAAACCGAATTATAACTTATTTTCATTATTTTTCTTTGATTCAATGTATATTTCGTTTATCTTCCTTTTTTTTATTTTTTTGTTTTTTGTTTTTCTTTGTGAAAGTAATTAGCTTTGTTTTAGTTTTTGGTTAAATGATAACAGCAACCAAAACAAAAATTATAAAATTATATACATATATAGAAGAAAGAAAAGAATTTATTTTTAAGATACTTTTAGTGTAGCCGTCCCCAAGTCATGATATACAACATTATGATCCTGCCTTCTCTCCCCCTGTGTAATAACCCCTCCCCCCCCCAAAAAAAAATAATAAACCCCTGTTTCCACTTCCTCTCTAAGCAAAATACGACTCTTAACATAAAAAACAACAACAACAACCACATTTCATATCGTTTCTATTTAGTGTAAAAAAAAAAATTACAAAATAAATAATAATTCGCAAGCCAATCTTCTACTAATTAGAAATTTTTGAAATACCCAAGACAAAATACAAAAAAAAAAAAAAAATGAAATTTTATATATATAAATCAACAAAAAAAAAAAGCGTTTTTCAACCTTTCTTTTTATCATTTTTCTTTGTTGTTTGTTTAACATGTTTTTTGAATATCGTACGCGGAACGCTGCACTTCTATGCTACGTAACTTCTAATTTTTGGAACAAAAAAATCAAAAACAAACTCAAAAATACAATCAATCAATCTGCTACAAAATCGAAAACCAAAAATTAACCACTCGTTCCAAATGAATCCAATGATTGGTCTTCTCTCTTCAACTAATGAACTGAACTGAACTCAAAAAACCGAAACGATAAACCTGAAAACAAAAAACGAAAAAAAAAAAAACAACAAATCAAATAATGCAAAAATTACGATCTCATATTATATATATACAAATAAAAAGGATTTCGAGGTATTGCAATGAACAAATATTCTTTCTGTTATATTTGAAACTTTAAATTTATAAGCTATTATTGTTCTTAAGAAAAAAAAAACACCTATTACCTAACACCAAAACAAAAACCTGTTTTTTTCGATTTGATTTTCGAAAAAGAAAACAAAAATCTTGTGTTTTTATTTTAACTTCACACTTGATTTTTTTCCCCACTCACTTTCACCCACCGAAACAAAAACAGAATTATGACATTCAACAGTTAAAAAACCAAAATCTATACAAAACGAATTAAGTATATATAAAAACGAAATAAAACAACATTAGTAGTTGACTATATACATAATATACTATACTATCGTATAATTACGTTTTTCCAACTGAGATTTTAATTTTTGAACTGTTGGTTGGTTGGTTTGTTTGTTGAATTTAAAAACACACACACACACACACACACACATTCACAGAGCCGTTAACATTGTCGACATTGCGTTTACCAACACTCATCCATAATATTTCGTTTCATTTTTATTTCACTCCACAAGCACACAAAACTAGATACAAACATTCGTACATTTTTTGCATTTGAATATACATATAAATACTTTTTATCCACTTTTTTGCGTGTTGTTCAAGTTATACTTTATGTTATAACACACACTCAGTTACACACACACACACACACACAGCCAACTCTACACGCACATTATGACTAAGAATATGGATATTAGCGTCAATAAAACGCATGAAATACCATCAAACAACATCCAAATACATTCATTTGTACCCAATGTACATGCATACTTAGACTCCGTTCCGTTCCGTCTGTTCCGTCTGACTATTGGAAAATTTCTTTCACTTTCCAACACCGTGTTCAACAGTCAATGTTTCCCATAATCTACTCACATTCTACATTCACATACATACATACATACATAATACGTACATCACGCTTTCAGTTCATTGTTTTTGTATTTTGAGTTAATGATTTTTCGGCACTCTACAACACTTAACCACATAGTTGAAAAAAGCAAGTTCTTGGAATGTACATACATACAATAAATTACATTAGTAATATAGATCACTACGAATTCAATTTCAATAGTTTAGCAGCTGCTTAAACAATTTCTTCCCCCAACCCCCCAACTCCCCACCAAAGCAAACAAAAAATATAAAATAAATGCTTATGGACTTGATTTTCCATATAAATACATAAACTCGTACATCAAATTTCGCTATGCTATTTCTTTGTACACTTGTGTCACCCAAATGAAAGAGTTTGGTTGAACTTTGACAAAAATCGAACACTCAAACTTCAAACGATGGTCAAAGGATTTGCGGAAAACGGATTACAGACTAGAAGGGGCAAATCCAAGGACTTCGGTCAATCGAAGCGTTTTCTCAATAACGGATTGTTCTGAATTTCCAGTTCAGTTTAATCTTTTATGTCCCCTTGCCTTGTTCTCTAATCATTTTCCACTCCTTATTCCTCGATTTTTCAAATTTCGTTTCAGTTCTTAAGTTCATTAAGTTTCATTTTTATGTCCACAGAGAAACCAAAAAATTTCAAAAAAAAAAAAAAATAATTAAAAACCGAAACCGAAAACAGTAAATAAAAAAATTTTTTAGTGTTTTTTTTTTTTTATTTTGCTTGTGTAGTGAGTTATTTGTATAGCAAACAGATTAAAACGCAAATTGTAGTTGTAGTTTACCATTAAAAAACAAAAAAAAAAAAACAAAATAAATAATATATAAACCAAGACTTAAATCTCTACTCAGATACCATGATACTTATAAAAAAAAATTCTCACAAATTCCCCCCGCCCCAACCTCTGGAAAAGTTTTGATAAACTTTTCCACTATGCTTAACTATACTAGAAACTCTCACTTTTGCTCTCGTTCTCCCAGTCTTTCTTTCTCTCTCTCTACCCTTCTCTCTCTGGCTCTCTGTCTTTCTATCTCTCTCTCTTCCTTTCACTTATTTGTGTTCAAAAAACTCGTTGTTTTGTTTATTTCTCTGTGCTTAAGCTTAAGTTCGGTTATAAATTTTGAAAAACTATGAAATAAAAAAAGACAAATTTTAGTAAAAGTTTAAATTGTTAATTGCCAAAAATACTCTCTAAGTTTTAGAGCCGCTCTCTCACTGAGAGCTCAGTTCAAAAGTGTTGAATTTTTTTTTTTAAATTTTCATTTCGAAAACTCCAAATTATAATAATAGTTAAACCGCATGCCTATTAGTGTTATTGTAATCTTCAAATTTCTTCAAAACAGAATTAAAAACACAGATAATTATGAAGCTATAAAAAAGAAAATACATAATTAAAATCCGTCTATTTTGAAACTTTTTTATAATTGTTTAGAGTTTAGTTAGTCTGAGCTTTCCCCATTTAGAAGAGCCAAATGTCATCATAATAAAAGATATATTTCTATTTCAATCCTTTTTCAATGTAAAATGATTGAACAAAAACACAATAAATAAATTAAATATCAAATTGATTAATAAATCTTTATTTAGGATAACTGAACTCCAATAGAAACGATTATGAAGCCTGATTCTAAGACTTTAACCTTGATATAGCCTCCCTTCCATTGTTAGCCACAATAACTCAATTAGACTACACAAATTGTAATTGTCCATAATATTTGCTACTGCCTTTCAATTATGATAATTCAATCTATTAATTCTTCAATTAGTTCAATAGAAAATGAAATTTTAGCTGAAATTTAATAATTATTTCTTTAGTTATTGGTATTAGTTTATGTGTTTAACAAACATTTTATTTGCCTCAACTCAAAACACACAAAATACACTTCATTACCAACAGTAAAAATATATATTTAAGTTAAGTACTACAGCTAAACTGCAACTAACTAGTTTGTTGTTCGAGATTTACCTAAATAAAAAATCTAGTTCAAATCTCTCTATCCCACCCCTGCCCGTGTTGATAAATGCAAAAAGAAAATATATATACGACCATCTCACAAGTGCTAACTAGAAAAAGAAAAAACAAAAAACAAACAAAAGCAAAAAAAAAAAAAACAAACAAAATTAAAATTAAAACAAAAAATTATAGTAAATTAAACAAATTAACTATATATGATTTAATGTTGCTGCATTTTCTCTATGCAATTAAGAAAGCTTTCTATTGTTTTCCAATTTAATTTCATTGACATTTTGTTTTGTATCATTTCACTGTTTCGAAATCGCAAAAAATATTTATTTCGTTGAAATTTGTTCGATTTTTCTTAGTTGTCTTTCGTTAGTCAACACTGTCTGTTCTGTCGTTCTGTGACTGTACATAAAATGTTAATGTTAAGCTCTGCTTTGCTTTGCCATCTCGTTGCCTGCTGCTGTTGCTGCCGCTGTTAACTTACGAATGTTGTTGCATATTAACATAGCTGTTATTTGCATGCAGTTTGCATTGAAATTCCGTTGCGTCTCTGTTTGTTGAATTTTGTTTGTATTTGTTATTTTGTTTATATTTTTTATTGTTTGGTTTGTTGGTAGTTGAATTATACATTTACACCACCAAATCTACTCAAAACTATATACACACACACACATACACACACACACACACACACCTCAAACACAAAAAGAAAACCGAAAGAACTAAGAAAAAAAAGTATAAAATTAAAACTCCAAAATATAATACATATTTTTGTTCGTTTTTATAAACTACATAAATATTTACGTATGTACGTACCCCGAGCGTGTACTATTAAGTCTGACTTCATCTATCTCTCTCTCTCTCTCTCTCTCTCACTCTGTCTATCTATCTCTCTCAAAATCGCTCACTCACTCAGTTTTGTGTAGAGTTCTTAGGTTTCCCGCTTTATTTTCATTTCGTTCAATATATATTTATTTTTAGTTTGCATATTAATTCTGTTTTAGTAACAGAGTCCGTTTCTATACTCTATTAAAAAATGCTTATTTGATAGTTCTAAATGATGGCCCTTGTCTGTTTCTCTTTTCTTAACATGAAATAATTGCAGTTCTTTGTGCGTTTGGATCATATACGCAAATGCTTTACACAGAAAGGCGGCATATTTGTCCTGGAGGAGTACAGTAAGTGAAAATGCTTTAATCAATGTTTTGATTTTAATGTTTCGAATTCCAAAGATTCGTGTGTGCCTATTTTTTGTCTTGGAAATTGGTTTCCAAGTTTATGTTTCAATCCGTCCGGTCTTACTACTTGTAGTGGCTAACATGGCGTATACGTTATATAACGCATACGTCATGTATTACACAATCAGAGCGCAGTTTGCTTAATTTTTGTTCAAAAAACATTATTATCAACAATTTTCCAGACATTTAATGGGGGTTCTTCTTGTGTGTGTGTGTTTCAGATCCCAAGACTCGCAATCTAATACAACGCAAATATCAGTCCAGTATGGTAAGTTGAAGTTCTGCATTGAATTCTAACCATGAAGCACTTTTATGTCACCTATTAAGAGCAAGCATTTCTTCTCCAAATTCAAACCAATTGCACTTATTTTTGGCTTTGTTTTTTATGGCAATGTTTTGTGTGCAGAAATTATGTAAACAAAATGCAGAAGTTTCTGAACAAATCATTGATAACAAATTGTTTAACATATATGTATACATATGTATATGTATGTGCTGACTTGCATAAATATTTGCATTATTTAAAATTTTTGTATATAATGAAAATTAAGAGTATTAAGTCTGTTAAAATTGTTTTTTTTTATTGTGTTTTTTTTTGTGTATCCATTTCTACAACTTTCTTTTGGATTTGCAATTTTTATTGTTTTTCTTATGGTTTATTATTATTCGTTTTATTTCAATTCTTTTCCTGTGAATATTTCTATGTAAACAACAACAACAACAACAACAATACCAACATGTCTGCACCACAACAAAAAATACATACATACACATATGTACACTCTACCAACAAAAACCACCACCACAACCACTACAACCACCACCATACATCATTATCGCATCATCATCGTCAACAAAAACAACCAAAAAAACAAAAAACAAAAAAAAAGGCCGCCGAAATTGTTTTGAGCTTCCATCGGGTGACCTCTGTACGTTTTGCCTACATTTGTCATCTCAATGACGTCAGCAGCAGCCGCTGTCTTCAACCCCTGCCAAGAAGGGCAGACAATGCCACAAGCGACACTATGGAAATGGAGCATCATGCATCATGCAGAATCAAATTAATCCAAATCAATGAGAACTTTGCTTGTAAATAAAAGACATGACAACAAAAATTCACCCATTCATGTAAATTGTATAAAATATTCTAGTTAAATTACACGTTATTTACTCTTTTTTTTGTTAGTTTCTTAACCACTGTTCCCACACCACTGTGCCGAATAAATATTTTATTGCATGCTTTTCTTTTGTAACTTGTTTATTGTTTGTTCGATTGTTTGTTCCAAAATTTTTGTCAACACTAACAAAATGAAAAAAAAAACAAAACAAACAACAAATTTTGAGCCTTGATGTCTCTAAAACAAAATGCATCACGTATACGCCATGCCCACCCTTCCACAAATACGCAGTCGGATCAGATCTGTTACTCGGTGCTGTGCGTCTTCTCGTATGTGGCCGCCGGACAGGATCAGAAGAAAAATCCAGTGGTTATAACACCACAAATTCAGGATATACACGCACAGCAAAAGCAAAAACATCAACAGCAACAGCATAATCAACAGCAGCAGCAACAACAACAACAGGCCACTTCAGCTAATCCCATCAGTGCGTCGCAGAGTCAGCAACCAGCCAGAGTCAGCACTAACAAGCCACAAGGCGGGAGCATCACCATAAGGCATACAGTGCCCATGCAGAAACCCACAATAACCATGTCAACAGTGCAACCACAGGCAAAATTACCGACAACAACAACAGGAGCAGCAGCAGCGATACCAACATTAACATCAGCAACAGCCATCGGAGCTGGAGCTGGAGCTGGAGCAGGTACAAGTAGCACAAAACCAACACTGGTGACCGCATCGCCTAACCCGATGACCACAAATACCACACCCAGCCCCAGTGCCAGTCCCACTCCCAGTTTGGGGCAGTTGCCGCAACTGCCGCCACGTGTACCCTCACAACCATCAACGGAAAGTCTATCCACAATCAGTAGCATCAGTTCACCACCACCCAAAATGCGTACAGCTCCGCCGCCTGGCCCTCCGCCGGCCATACCACCACGCACCGGAGCCATTGCCCGCAGCGGTTCCATGCAACAGCCATCGGCACGTTCATTTATACGGCAGGCCTCGGCCAATTCGACGCCGCCGCAATATACGCCACAACCGCCGCCACCGTTTGTCATACCCAAGCGGCATGGCGCTGGATTGGCGCGTGCCTCCACTTTGACAACGGCCCAAGCAATCGCCCATCATCCGCAGTCGCAGCAGCGCGCCAGCTACGGCAGCGTGTCCGCTGCGCTGCCAACAATGCCGGAGGTGAGTGGTCCGGGTGTATCTAATGCCGCTACTGGTGCCGCTACCGGACCATCGCCTCAAGCTCATCGCAAACACTGACGAAGGAGTTCGTTTTTCAAATTCAGTGGAAGTGGAGGCGGTGGCGGCGTCGCCGGTGGTGCCGGTCACGGCGATGGTGGTGTAGGCGGCGGTGGTGGTGGCCAGACAGGCGATGAGCCGCATCCACACAGACGAGAGGTCTGTCGCACCATATGCATACCCTGGCTATAAGAGACTCATTTCCTCCTTCCATGCGTTTGTCTCGCTCATGCCATCCTGTTCTTCACTTTATACTTACATCTACATTTATACATATATAAATATATGTATTTATTGATTCATGTTCTAGCCAAATCATATCATCAATGGACAAATGAAATTTAATTCCTGCTAAGCTTTAAAAAAAAATAAACTCGCTTAAATCATAATAAATCAAATAAATAAAAAACTAATCTACTAAAGTTTAGATAATATATATGTACATACATACAATACATCAATACATACATCTGCTTAAATACATACATAAAAAAGAAGATTGGGGCACAAACTAATAATTTACAACAAAACAAATAAACGTAAATAGAAATGTAATCTACTAAAACAAAAAATAAAAAAAGACACATAAAGAAAACCTAAGGAAATTGAAGGCAATCGAATCGTTGGTTAAAAAATTGCAAAACAAAAAAAAAAAAAAAAATATATATATATATAATATATATAACGAAATTAGTATTGAAATCGAGCAAACAAATACCTATTTAAACTTACCCTATATATATGTATACACAAATAAATCAAGAGAAAAACTATGCAAAATAATACTAATAAATATTCATTGTATATTGTATAAAGGAATTTATCTAGTTATTGATGATGACGATGGATTTTTCGTATTGGAATCGGAAATTATCTAAGTTTAAGGAATTGTCAGGGAACACATATACACCAACAAACACACACACACACACACACACACAGACATGGCCAAGATTGAATTGGACAGCAATAATAAGTATGTGTACGATGAGGAAAGATACCAATAAGTATATATATATATATACATATATATGTATATGTATACACAAATATATGCATGTATAATTAAAGATATAAATGTATATTTTTTGTTGGTTTGAATGTTAACATAAATCTAAAAAAGCAAAAACCGAAAAAAAACCAATAAACCATATTCTATACACTAAAACGGTTGGTTTCATTTCTTCTACACAATTTGCATTAGTTTGATTAGATATTTTTTTGAAGCAGACGAGAAGAAGATTTTAAACAAGTCACGTTTAGAATTAGCATCGCTGAAATAGTTATCTTAATTTATCAAAAAAATGTCAAATGGTGTAAACAAAAATCCAATTATCGATTTAAATAACAAGCCTGTTATTGGAACTTGCAAAAGTTTATATGGCCTGTATTTATATGTACCTATGTATAAATGAATGAACAATAGATATGACAATAATCAATTCTGGTAAATGTTTTGTCTAGGAAGCGATGCATGTGATCTATAGCAACCCGTAAAGTATGCAATGGAATACGCTGACCATTTATTTAGGAAATTGAAAATGATATTAAGTGATAAGTATTCTATGTATGTATATGCAAATGTTTTAATCTAGAAATTATATATTCATCATTGGTTGTTTTCCATCTCATTATGTATCGTGGGAATTTTTTTGAGGTAATTCAAAGAATATAACTCGGGGGAGAGAGACTGATAGATACTTTCCTATCAAATGACGTAAAACGATTTGAAAAAATATGCAGCATCATTAGTTAATGGTGACAGATTCCAAAAGTCCAAGACCATTCATGCAATCTATTTTCACATTTCATTATATTCATTGTCAAAGTCAGTTTATTGTATTTTTAGTTGATAAGCTAGTAGATGTCCTACATTAGCCCAGTGGGGCCTTATTCAGAAATGTAATCTCCCCCTGCCCTCTGCAGACCACCTATGACTTGAAACTGCGATAAGATACAATAACATTGATATGATCCGTTGTTTATTTTGTTAATCGTTGAAGCATTAAACCTAAATAGTTCTAAGATTTTACATCTACTATTGAAAAAAATATGCTATGAGAATTGATAAGGAGGGGCGATTTATTAGAGCGGCAGGCGTGATTTCATACGTAATTGAATACCATTGCCGCTCTTCATTACAAGCTCGGCCAGGGGATTGGGCTGATGATTGTCAGCTGGCATTAATTGATAGTGACGCAATAGCATAGAGAGCGACAATTTAAGCTCCAGCATAGCGAATTTTTGTCCTAATAATAATAATGAAATACAAATTACTAGATGTGAGCCATTGTATTGCCAATTTTGTCTTACCTATACAATTTCTGGGTCCCGCACTAAAAGCAGCAAAGGCAAATGGATGCATTTTCGTTTCATTCAAATAGAAACGATCGGGGTCAAAGCGTTCGGGTTCAGGAAAACTATTGGGATCACGATGCAGCATATAGATAAGGCAACTAATGGAAGCTCCTTTGGGTATTAAAAGTTTTCCCACATTCAGATCCTCATTAACTTTGCGCGAAAAGAACGGCACCGAGGGATATAGGCGCAGTGTCTCCTTGATCACGGCCTCTAGATAGGGCATGGAATCCTTTTCTCTGCCTTCCAGTTCCACGGCCTCCTCATAGACACGTTGTTGTACCTCCGGATGCTTTGAAAGCAGACTGAGTGCAAAAGCTATGGCGGAACTGGTAGTATCATGACCCTCGAACATAAAAGTGTCAACTTCTTCACGTATATCGCGATCACTTAGCTCCTCTGTACCGCCCTCCATTTGGGCAAGCAGAAGCATATCGAGAAAGGCCAAGCGACGCTTCACTCCAATATCATCTTGTTCGGCCTCGGGTCGGGACTCTTGCTGTTCCTTCTGGAGTTGCTGGCGGCGTTGCCTTATCACACGATTTGTCTCATCGTGCAGAATTTTTAAGGCATTATCACGATCACGACCCATTTGAGTGTATTTAAAGAATACATTCAAACGTTGCCAAAATGAGAAGCTCTGTTTGTGCAAAACACGACAGATACTAACAGAGAGAGAGAGAGAGAGAGAGACAGTAAAAAAAGGTTAGGATGGCGAATGAGATCACTTAAGTGAGGTTGGGTGAAGTAATCTTTATGTTTCACTCACGTCTGCACAGCCTTCACATATTCCGAATCACTTTGCATTTGTGCATGCTTCTTAATACCCATGGCCGTCTCACAAATCGCATCGAGGGCAAAAAGTGTGATATATGGATATATATCAAATACCTCACCATTGGCACGTTCCTTCAAACGACTGACCAGTATACGACAATTCTGCTCCATGGGCTCCTTAAACTCACTAAGTATGCGAAAATGAAAAGCTGGCGTCAATAATTTGCGACGACGATGCCACGATTCGCCGCCATTGGTTAAAAGTCCCTTGCCCAGCCATGCCTCGAGCAGCTCATAGTTCCTTGACTTATACACCAATGAATTGTTGCCCAACAGCTGTTTAATATCCTCCGGATCCGTAAACATTACCATTAAATCCTTGCCAAACCATATGCGAAATGTCGAACCATGTCTGGAACGCAACTCCTTCAGCCAGTTCAATATCTCTAACCAAAAACATGCATGAGCACACTGTTTTCTTTGTTTCCTTTGATATCCTTTGCCTTACCTCCTTTCTTCACATTGGCTATCAGTTCACCCACACTTGGTCCCGGCAAGGTCTTTGCGAATCGGTGCAAACGCAAAAATGTCAAAATCTGCGGTATAAATCGCAGAAAAAGTGCCCACAAAACAAATGCAAGCAATGCCAAAGTGTTCATACTTGCGACTAGTTAGTTTAATTAATAAAAAAAAAAACAACAAAATAAACAAACAAAGCAAACCAAACAAGTTTAACAACTACCACTAAAACAAATTCCTTATACTTCTAAGTAGCAGTTCTCTCTTTCACTCTCTTTGAGTTACAACGTTAAGATCTATGGCGATTTTTTTTTTCCAACCGCTCTGTTCTCAGTGTCCAACACAACTAATTCTCAAACATGAATCCGTCTTACCGGCTAAACTAAATTGAAACATTTAGATTCCATCGAAACGCTTTCTTGAATACTCTTTCCCCTGTGTCCATACCAGGCGATAAGAAGAATTTACCTTTCCAAAAACTGATGTACCTACATATATTTATTTGAATTAACTAAAGTTAGCGAATAAATTCTAGCTAAGAAAAAAATTTGATAACTTTCACCGATAAGAGAATAGAAAGCCAAGGGCAATACTTAATTTTCGAAATTGATAATTTGGTTTTTTTTTTGCTTTTGTTTTAGTATAGAGTAACTTTTAGCAGAGAGCACAAAAATTAGAAGTCTCAGTGACGATCTTGGGATTGTCGTTGTGTCTATCGTATTATGCATCATGCATAGCCACAGTGCAAAACGAGTTGACGTTGACCTACATATAAATATACACATACATATAGACATCAAATCGGCGTAGAAGCTGTCGTCTACAAAATCTGATTCAGTGGGTGGGGTTAGGCAGGGTTAGTTCCATATAAAGAGTGTTCTTTTTTAAGGTAGATTGCATAATGAATGAAGAGTCACCCGGTATTCGACACCTGTTTAAGAATCAGCACATTTTTAATTACTATAGTGCATCCAGAACCCTATTACCTTGTTGCTTATCACTGGAAAGAAAACTTATCATGCGCTTTTGTAGAACTTTATGATCACATTTTATGGCTCAAAGTTCATTGCAAATAGTTTGTTATTTGTTTGTTTGATTTTTTTTTTCTTTCTTTCTGTCTGATCAATACAAAAACTAAGTTTGTGTTTAAGCATTAACAATATTATGAAGGAGACTTGAGCAAACAGAGAACAAGAATGAATTGTTAAATGAAAATTCTTTTTCAACTCTTTCATTAATGGATAATATTCTCTATATTTGAAGATCGTCTGATGAATACACATTAATAGATGATAAATACAATGGATGTTTTGATAACATAGATGCGTTTAGTCAATAGTAGAACTATGCCCTGCAGAAACCTTATTACAACCTCATATACTCTGTAATCTGCTCAGAATTTTCTAAATAAATGAAGTAAGTAAGTCGTCTCGCCGACTTAGGTATACCATACACCACAAAAACAAATATTTCAAATTTGTAATAACAAATGCATTTGACGATTTAAAAAAAAATTCTGTTCACATGCTTTTTACAAGCATATCTTAAAATCTCCCTCACTCAAGTATACGAGCACCCTAGCCCCCCACTAGCCAACGGCCAACTACGGCCTTATAGAAAAACGTTTATATGCATAACTTGGCAATTTTTTGTCCGATTTTGATCAAATTTGGTATTTTGCTGGGTATTAGTATCAAATTCAAGTGTGCTAAATTTGATTACAAAAGGTAGAAAATTACGTGAAATAATCGAGTTTTCACAAATTACGGGGGCGGAAAGGGGCGTGGCAAAATCGTTACATATACAATATATGCGCATTTATTAAGCAAATACACGTACCAAATTTGGTGTCTCTAGCTATTATAGTCTTTAAGAAAATCAAATTTGTTTAAATTTCGTGGGCGGAGGGGGGCGTGGCAAATTTTTTTTGCAACAAATTTGTGCGCGCTTACTAAAGGATTAATCATACCAAATTTGATGTCTTTAGCTATTATAGTCTTTAAGAAAATCAAATTTGTTTAAATTCCGTGGGCGGAGGGGGGCGTGGCAAAAATTTGAAATAAACTTGACCACCGTAGGTTATACACGAGTCTGCGTACCAAATTTGGTGACTCTAGCTCTTATAGTCTCTGAGATCTACGTGTTCATACGGACAGACGGACGGACGGACGGACGGACGGACGGACGGACGGACATGTCTATATCGACTCGGCTGTTGATCCCGATCAAGAATATATATACTTTATGGGGTCGGAAAAGCTTCCTTCTGCCTGTTACATACATTTTGGCGACTTTAATATACCATTTCACCCTATGGGTGTATGGTATAAAAATGGTGCATTGTATAAATGAATAATACAACTTTCTGCCCTTTTCGAAAGCAAATTGAAACCAGGAGAAACTCTTTTGAAAAGGTTGAAAATTCAAGGAATGTCGTTTATTCCATGTAAAGTCTTAAAATTAGAAACAAGTAACAAAGGTAATAAACATTAACGCCAAAATATACACTTTTCCCCATAGTAAAACATTAAGCAAAGAAAGAAAGCAGCCTAAAAGTATGCCTAAGAGCCAAAAAAAAAGTTCACAGTGGGTCTAATCGTATAATGGCCCAATCACCAGACATAACTTCATTTTTTCTTAATCTTATTAAATTGAATCTAATAGTTTATTCGTTTACCTTTTACATTGTTAAAGTTAATAACAAAATATCAATAATTCTTTGGCTATTTTATTACCTAAAGCTGGAATACTTTCAAGCTGATTTTATATTTGTATACAAAGAAAAAGAAATCAAATTGCTTTATTGTAATCTTTCGACTGCCTACTTAAGTTAAATGTTTGAAAATTTCTTGCTAAATATATTAAAGATATTCTGATAAAATGAGTTTAGTCATTCATTGGTTTTTGTTAATGTTAAGCAAGGGTATCAACAAGAAATTACATTTTTTTTGTTGAGTATTTTGGCAATCGTTGTTTGTTTACCTGGCCAAAAGCATTCGCAGTGCTGTGTCAAGGTTGAGCTTTACTTTCGGTATGTATGTAAATATTTTTTTGCCCGATTCGACATATTGATAAGACCCTAACACCTGTCAGGCTGTCTTTAGTTTGTTGTTCAGTTTTGGGGATGGGTGCCGGTGGCCAATTACCCAACGGTTTTGGTCTATGTCTATGCTCTACTCTGCGGGTTACGCACGAAGACGTGACCACTGCTAAAACTGAAAAAATAAAAGCAAACATTTGAATTTCAATTAAACACTTTATATTTTGCATTAATTACTGGCACACTGAGAGAATAATACTGAGAGAATTATATAAACTCAATTAACTTAACTAATTAATCAATCTAACTTGTAATCGCTTTTTCATATTTTAGAATATAGAGACAAGGGCATAGCAAGGTATGGGTAGGGGGGATAATCAAATCTCCGTCAAATCCGTCAAAGAAATAGAAATAGAATAGACTGTTCCCTAGATATGCCTGGGATGGTCTTTTAGGTCTTTTACATTATAAAATGTAAAACTTATAGATAATTACTTAGTAAGTATATGAAAAGACATATCAAAGTCGAAACTTGTCACTTTTTTTTATCCCCTATTTTCAAGACTCTTATGGTCAATTGTGTTCTAGCATAGTTAACATTTGCTAAATATATTAAAGATTTTTTTGCTTTAAATACTTATACATATATGTATATTTTCTTTGGGTTACAGTTGAGGATTCTTTCGGCTTTTCCTCGACAATTATGTCTCCTGGTCTTTTCTCCCAGTGTAGATTGACATGAGTTGATTGACTTTTGGGGCCAAATCGATTGCAGTTCAATGCACAGTTAAGACCCCTCTAATCCTTACAACATATGTATTTATGTATGTACAACGGATTCATAGGGTTGTTGTTCACTTGGGTCGTCTGAATCTTAATCAATTCAATGCCGGTTCGCTGCGCTGACCCACCTGAAGTTTGATTAATGCAAATGCACGCATCTGCTGACCTTCACATACCACAAACAACAAAACAAAACTAAAAAAAATGCACTGGCTCAGCTCTACAAAAACAGAAACTGAATGCAGGCAGCCAATTCCCCCGTCCCCCACCCCTTTCGTCAACCTAGCCCATTTGGGTGCACTGTTTCTCAATCATATTATGATTACGAATTCCATTTCAATTTTGATTTCGTCTGTGATGAAAAGGTCATCATATACCTATCTATTTATATTTTGTGTGTTTGTTTGTGTGTGTTTCCAGCTAGGCCAGCTCCATGTTACTCTTAGTTACCATATGGAACGTAGGCGTCTACGTTTCGTCATCAAAGTTTTAGAACCAGTTTCAAGTCTTGGCTATCGAACGATAGTTAGTCAAAGGCATAAATCAATTTTGAATGAAATTTACAAACTATCTAAGAACATACACAAAAATTTTACAAAATTCAGAGTTGGCAAAGTTTTGTTTACAACAAAGCTGATTCTGAGCTAAGAATAGAATTAACTATTCAAGATTTATACATATAATAGGATAGGAATATACTTTAATTCAGGTGAGGTGTAAATTTTAAAGTGAAGAAGAACTATTTTGAATACATTTCTTGTCATAAGGTTTCGTTATGAACAATTAGCAATAACAAGAAGAACTAGGAAACAAATTTATTTGCTTGACAAACTGTTGAGTAAAGTGTCCAAATGTGGACATACATAAATCTACACTGTTTGGAGCCGCAATCCGATGCCGAAAACGCCGTCTAACAATAATAATTTAAATGCCATAAAACACGATTTATGTATGTGAGCGCAAGTATTTCACGCCTCAAAACAGTTTCGCCTGCCGCTCCTCCCGAAGTGTGTATATACATAGGTATCTCCCTCTCGACAAGTTCAAGGTACGAGTAGTAGATGTTGTCCATTAAAAACCAAACAAACCAAAAAAACAAAAAAATACTAATAAAAAACCAAAAACAAAGAATTATGTTTACATTAGAATAACGACATTCAAAAAAAAAAAAAACGAAAAACAAAAATTGTTAGCAAATTTTGAACATCAAAAACCAAAAGATATGGAAAGAATTTTGTTCCTCTATTTCTGTTTTTTTTTTGCTTACATCATAGCAAATCTTGTCCAGCCTTTGGTTATGATGTTGATGCTTGATTAACTGACCTCTCAAATCTTCTTTGGCTTCATTTGAACGAGCACAGCGAAGGGGCATGTTGGGGGCAAAGTATCAGTCTCTGGTTTTTATGGTTTGAAAGTTGTTTGAACATCGCCCATCGATGGGAATTAATTGAGCATTTTTATGTGTGAGGTTTGTCTAGTTGGATTTTTTCCTTTTTGCACATTTCGAACGTTTGACAATTTGCATAAATTAAAAGATAGTTTGTTTTTTTTTTGTTTTTGCTTCTGGAGGGGAATGAAAAATGCAATTTGCAAGAATTGAGATTAAATTATGTGATTGAGAGCAATCGTCGCCTTGATTGTCATCTTTGCCCCGGAACTAAGTAATGCACTGAGGCATAACTAAACCAAATATTGACTCAGGTTCATCAACAACTTTTTGTTGTCTTGGAACAAACAATAATTTAAGCTTCCGAATTTTAGTCGAAAAATTTAGATCAATAGTACATACATGAGGTTTTTTTTTTAGCATTGTTGTCTGAAGCTGAAATTGAAGGCACTGAAGCCGAAAAAGATGAGTGAACGCGGAACAGGCTAAGGGTAACATAGTGCTAAGTCATCCATAGACTAGTATTTACTTTTGTTATATCTTAAAAGTACATACATATGTACATAAAACACTCGTAGTTATTTTCAAGTTGTAGTTGACTTAAGATATTGGCACTTCTATTTTTATAATGCTGACTTAATTAATTATGTGTTTCTCTTTCCTATGGTTGATATTTTTCTTCCTTCTATTCCCCTTGGAGTTTGAACCCACGAAAAGAGAGAGAGAGCGGGAGAAAATAGTTATTGATTGTCATCATAAACATATTTTTGCCTAAATTTAAAATAAATCAAAACTATGTTCTATGAAGAGAAGTCCTTTGAAGACATATTTATACTATGTATGTTTAAAGGTAATATCTATTTGAATTGTCACTTTTAATTGTTGTTGAGTCCTTAAATGATACTTTCAGATACTTTTCAGGAATTTGTACATTTAGGCCTTTTCATTGGTTTTGATCGCTTAATTACTTACCAATAACAAACATACCAACAAAATCTTAAAGTGTGCGTGTGCGTGTGTGTGTGAGCGAGAGGTAATTATTACTTAGATCATATATATTATCTTGTTTAATTGCTGGGATTGTCCACTGTCAGATTTGAGATGTTGATCAATCAATTTGACCATTCACCACCCTTCAAGAACATAAGTTCAATGGTCTGATGTGGTCTTTGTGCCCTCAGGTGGCTATTAAACAAATAATAAGTTATGTATGTGTATGAGTGTGTGTGTTAGTATAAGCAACTTGCCAGCTTTATTTGATTTAATTGCTCATTAAATTTATGCATTTTAATTAACTAAAGAGCAAAAACAAAACAAAAACTAACATAAGATTTGCCGGAACAAACAAAAACAAATTCATAATATAAAAAAACATAAATCAACAATTTAATTATATTTAATTACGCATTGCTCTTTGGCATGTTGAACCTTAGCATAAGTACGATATCATAAGTATTTTGTTTAAGTTGTTAATTGGACAAAGAGCCATTAAAAAGCATTGAATTGAAGGAGTGCTTCAAGGGGATCCACGATGTCTTGGGGTCTGGACTTGGCCAGATTAAAGACCATTTACATATGCATGCAGCTTCGAGCGTCATTTTGATTGCCCTTCAACAGCTAAGAGAGGCTGAAGAGACAAGCCCAAAAAACGCGAGCAACCATCAACCAACCAGACGACAGACATCTCAAGACTTCGTAATAGCAAAAGAAAGAAAGAGTGAGAGCGAAAACAACCATAAACCATTAACACAATGAAACTGTTTAAAATTCCACATACAAATCGTTGCAACGCATCACATTTTGGCCCCCGTTGAAAATGGGTTACACTTTCCCAAGGTCGCCCAACGAAAGCCGTCAAGCGACCAATCTGAATGCAATATGAACTTATGTTATGGTAAATACGAAATACTGCATCCAAAAAAATAGAGAAAAAACTGCAAGTCAAAGAATTGATTGGACTATAGATTACCCTGTAGCATAAAGAAGAGATCTAATAGGTTTTTTAAGTCTAAGTGACTTGGACAGTTTCCATCCCTAATTGTCTGTGGTACACTAAAATATATCGATTATTGCTCACCTGTAATTGTTATCGAAAGTTTAAATCATCTTATGATTCTCTATTGGCAATTAAAAGGCTATTAATAGCTTAAAAATCTTGGATGAATTCTTTAATTGTGATTCGATTGCTGATTCAATTTCAATCAAATTCAATTGTCATAAGGCCTAAAGGTGTTCTGTCGATAGCTTTAGAGATGGTTAGTACGATTACTTTATATTTGTATTTAAGTAAATCTAAGATTTTAAACTTTAACTTCCTTCAAATTAGTTAAAGCCATCTTAATTGTTGAAGTCCAATTCCCCGCTCATTTAACTTTATTTGGCTCTTTGGTTACAGGGTATTAAAAGGTCATCTCCAGCAAAGGTCATTATGGTCATTGTTATCATCATTGTATATGCATTTTGATAAATGCATATTCAAATCACAAATAATTTTTCCATAATAATACCAAAAAGGTTGATCATTATATCACGACATTGAGATTCCCACGATTGACGACTCCCAAATAGAAATATTTGAATCTGTCTATTCGACATCTCGTCTTTTAGCCATCATGTCTGTGTGTAAGACCAGAGGACTAGGCCAATCTGCCACAAAATAATGTAAAACATACATATTAAAAATTAATAAAACTTATGGCTCTTTAAAACAATCTCCTAAATGAAGGACTCCATGTAAAATTTTGAAAATGTTTTCCAGAGAAACCTTTTATTTTGGTACAATATTTACATACATAAAAAACAAAAAAACATACCAAATGCATTTTCAAGTTTTTCAAACTTAATCATAAAATTATGTCATTGAAAACATTTACTTTTTTTGTTGTTCTTTTTTCTTTTGTTTTGCTGACTAAGGGGTTTTTCTTTTTGTTTATTTAAATGTTGTATTACATATATGTATATATATATATTTGTTTCATTTTGTTTTATTCTTTGCTTTTGCGGTTCGTCAACAATAACAACAAAAAACCAAGCAATAAGAAAACAAAAAGATTGGCCTTTATTGACTAACAACAAATTGGTTTGTCATGTTGTTCAAACAAGAATTCTAAGCAACCGATGCTAATGGACTTTTACATAACCCAAAAAAAAGAAGAGAAGAAACCAAATAGAAGGTGAGCCAAGAAGCAGTGCAAGCAAATGGAAAATGGAAAATGAAAAACGGCAAATGGGAAAATTCGCACGAAATGCCAAAGCTGCATTACAATTGGCAACGCGAATCGCGTCTTGGCGACGTCTAAAAACCAAATTAGGCAATTGCCAACAGAAACTTTTGAGGTAAAGTTAAAGCTGCCGGCAACAAGTGCAGCATGTGGCAATATGCTATTGGTATTGGTGGTGCTGATGGTTGTGGTGGTGGTGGTGGTGGTGCAAGTTGGTTGTTGCCTCTTGAAAATACACAAAAAACATATACATATATATTTATATAGACATGCAACATGACCACAGTCCGCTTAAACCTTCTGCCATGCCACTACACCTGCCCGTCTCGGCTCTGCCACCGCTTTGGTTCCCTTCTCTGTCTCACTCGCTCTACCTCGTTCACTCAGATGGATGGCCGGCAGTTGTCCGTCTCGTCTGGCGTTGGTTCCGCGGAACCAAACTCGTTCAGATTGCCACAGGCCTGGCCAAGTTGTAGCCACATTGCCACATTTTTCTTTTGCTTACCGGCCTAATTGACTCGCCTCAACGAAAGAGAATGTTTATACCCTTCCGTTCGTTGCCAACCTGGGGTATATTAATGTTCTTAAATCATATTAGATAGACTCGAGGAAATTTGTTCAGATAGATAGGTCAACCTTATGTTCATCTTAATTGGGGAATTATTTTAACTTGACTTTAAGAAACCTGCAAAAATTTAAGTCCTTCAGGTGATCAGCTCCCATCTGATTCAGTAGACATATGGATCGGAGGATCGGGGGGCTTCAAGATGGATAGGTGTTTTATAATGTTGATAAGAAAAGTAAAGCTACAAACTTTAACAAATAACTTACAAAATATCTAATTCTGACAGTTTCCTTTGAAGAGTTTTTTCTACAAGAAAGGAAAGACCTTCACTTTTCTGGAAAGTTCTTCTTCCACTAACTTCTTGCATTACATTTCCACAGAGTATTCAGATTGCGGCTTACTCTTTGTTATTTCATCTAACGCGTTTTGTATTTATTTCTGGTTCCGTTTGCAATTTTGTTTTTTTTTTTTACAAGAATCGCAGCAAGCAATGTGGATATGGACATGGGGAGGTGGAGCTCTTTTTGGGGCTCTTTTGGAGCTTTTCGTGTGTTGTGTTTTTGATTTTTATGGCCAACGGAGCTGTAAATTGTTAGGCCAGGCGCTTGAGTAATTTGATATTGGCAACTAGAGGCTCACTTTCAATGGATTTGCGTCAGTTAATACAACTACAAGAGCAGCAGCAGCAACAACAACAACGTACATTTATTTCTTTTGCACAACAAACACAAATATTAAAAGCAACAACAATCATCATCAACGACAAGTTCTGGGGCTCATTGATTGAATTGTGCTCTTCATCATCATCATCATCGTCTTCATTAGCAGCAACACAATGATCATCATCATGATGTTCTTCATTATGATCATCATGATCATTAGAGATTTTGATAGACAATCGTCAGGCAAGCTGTTTGTCTAGTTGTTGGCCAACAGATCTTGACTTTAATTATAGATTTTTCGATTTTGCGTTTAGTTTAATGTTAGTATTTTTTTTCGCTTTGTCTAAAATAGTTGCGAAATTTCCTTACAACGAAAATTTGCGTTTGTTTTTAGTTTTTTTTCAAGTCATTTTGCATCTTGATCAGTCGTTAAATCAGAATGACACAATTTCATAAAATTAGCATTTTAATAATATAAATTATAAACAAATGTCATTCGCCTTTCTCCAGGTGAAATAACCAATATATGTGTAGAATCTGCCTTGTCATGCTCAATAAGCTTAAATATTTATTTTGTTTTATTCTCATTAAATAAGAACAAATAATTAACGAAAATAGCCATCAAAACTCTTCTCAACATACAAAATAGGAGTGTCTCAAAGGAAAGATAAATCATTTTATTAGCGAAATAAGTCTTTGTTTATCTAAACATTAAACAAAATAGCTAGACATTGTTAAATCTCAAGACATCTTTCTCAATTTGCTCATCTTCTTAAGTGACATAACTTTTCGATCATAATGTTTGTTTTTCCTTTCGGGGGCGTAACGTCTTGAAGGCTGGATGTCTTTGGGCTAGTTAGTGAGTCATAAATAATTGGCAATGTTTAAACTTTCGGTCATAGGCTAATAAATTAATGCAAAAACATAATATGTTTCACTTGAATTGAAGAATAAACAAACAAAAAATAGCCGAAAAATATATGAATAAAGAAATATTTCATAATTTGTTGTGTCTTTCTTACAACACTTGTTTTCAAGTCGTTTTCTAGTTAAGTAATTTATGTAAGTTGAATACAGTCAATACTCGCAAATTAGAACAATTTTTTTGTATTATCTTAATATCTTAAAAATCTTTAAGCCTAAAAAACTAATTGTACAATCAGGAATTTTGTTTGAAGTTATCTGTTAAAAGTTTTGATATCAAAATTGCATTGATTGAGTAGGATTCCTCTTAATTCTCTTAGACCTCGATTAATTATTTGAGCAGATTTTATTTTCTCTGTTGTGAAATTTAGACCCTAATTGTTTAAACTTTAAAGACTATACAAGGGCGTGGCCAGAGGCAGAAACAGATAAATGGATCACTTTTTTGTGTTTAGCTTATACATGCATATATATTTTGTTAAGTTTGACGTAAAATGTTTAAATGTTTATTATTGTTCAGCAAAGTCTTTTTTTATAGATTTCTTACCTCAACGCTTCATCAATCAATATAACAATTTTTGGAATTCTAATCCTAAACAATCGTTAATTTAAGGGCAATGAGATGATCATTGGAACTTTACACCCTTTCCGAATACTCCTTATTTAATGAACAACACATTAGGATTACATCTAATTGGATGTAATATTAGAACAAAAAAAACAAAAATCAACTGAGTAATCATGAAAGGCAACAAATAATAATGTATTTAGCTAATGAAAAATGATTCAGTAAGTAGTTCTCATCATTTGGGTAGGAAAAAAAAAAACAAAAGCTTTCAATTTTAATGTGCTCGTAAGATAATTAACTTGATGAGAATACAAATTTCGCTTTTTAATATTTTGTTGTTTTTTGACTTTCTTTGATGGCCGGTGTTTGGGGAAGTTCTTAACAGCAGAAAATCACAGCTGACGGAAAATACAGATATATGTATGTATATAGATATTCTTATTATAATGCTAAGCACGAATTTTGATGCAATCGATGCGCGATGCACAATTCTTTGTTGCACTTCAACTCATTTGGTGGCTGGTCTCAGTCTCAGTCTCCGTAAAAGTCTCAGTTTCAGTTTCAGTCTTAGACTCAGTCTTGGACTTGGCTTTAGTTGCTGCTGTTGTTGCTCGAGTCAGTATCGACGCTCAAAATTCGGTTTTCATATGGTTTTGAAATTCGGTATCTGCGGGCAAGTCACAGATACAGCACACACACACACAGTCGATACATACGATCGTTAACGCTGAACGCTCTTCGGTATGCTTGGCGGCACTTGGTCAAATCAGTTGACGTTGAATGTTTCGTCTTAGCGGTCGTTTTAATCTATCGCTGGCCCCCCCCAAAAAAAAAACACCAACCACGAAAATAAAAGAAACATAAATTGAAATTGCAAAATTCTTCTTCCCTACGTAATTTAATTCTTCATCATTTGTTTTTGTTCTTGTGCTCCTGTCTGTGTCTCTGTGTTTGTGTGATCCTTTTCATCTGTGATTATGTGCCAGTTGTTGTTGTTGTAAAAGTTTTTGTTTTGAAAGAGAGAGAGGGTAACCAAAATGCTGTTGCCAATATTACTAATAATATCAGCTTTGGTTGGCCATGGCCAGGCTATGAATGGTGCCGCTGCCGCTGTATTGAATCCTACCTGCAGCTTAAAGGATAATTGCAATTTGGGTGATAATCTTTTGGCCACACCGGAAAATGCAGAGGCATCTAATGACAAATTGGAAAGCCAAATAGCTTCTATATTCGAGGATAAAGTCAATTATAGTTTGAAACTATTTGCCGATGACGCGACAGCAGCACAAACGGCAACAACAACAACAACGACAACAGTTCTTGAATTGTCAGGAAATTTGAGTGATCATCATCATCATCAGTTAATAAGCGAGGGCAATTTCACCATAAGTCATTTGAAATCGAACGAATCGGAGAGAGAAGAGCAATTGGATCAGGAACAGGAAGAAGATCAAATAGAGAATGATGAAAGAGGTAAGAACTTTTAACCCTTATAAGTTTATGGCCACGTTCTGGCCATGTATTTCCATTTCCATAAAAAAATTCTAGCTATGAGATAGCTAAGATCTTTTTTGGTGCTAATTCTGCATTAGATATTCAAGAATTTGCTTTTCCAGCTTTGCTTTGGCCGGTCTAACCTGCCGAAGTTTATAGGTCCTTACCACCTCTTTCGTAATACCTACAGGTGGTGAAGTGAAATAAATTTTATGTAAAAGTCATAATTTTCTTTAGAAAACGACTATATACGATATATACTTTCCGATTTTGATCAAATTTGCTAGAATTTTAGTTTACTTATTAAATTTTGGCACATTTTGGTTTAGAAATATGAGATTTTTTTAACAAAAATTATTTTTTGGCTAAATATATGTTATGGGTTCCCAAACTAAATCAAAAATGGCACAAAATTTGAATATGATATAGAATAGTCTAGTATAGAGACCGACTAAACTTTGCTTTCCAAGATTATGACCTACATTCCCCACTGATATACATATGTAGTATGGTCGGATTCAGTTAAGACAGACATGGCTATATAAACACATCTTGTTGTGCTGATCAGGAATTTGTATACTTTATAAGTTAAGATATGCTTTCTAATTAAAATTATTATTCCTTTATTGTAAGGGGATATATTCATATGTCATACAGATCAGGGCTTTATCCTGCAATTATTTTGACGAAAATTTCTTTTTTTTTAGGCGAATGTTAATTAAAGTTGGTCGAAATCACATACAAATGTCAAAAGATCGTATTAAAATAAAAAATAGAAGTAAAGTTTGATTTGAATGGTTTTGAACTTATGTTGAAGGTATAAGATTTCTCTGGGAAAGATAAGCAGGTGATTTTTTCAATTACTTTCAAAATACTTTCTCACGCCAGCGCCAGCGCCCACACACACCAATACACACACACACACATTGGGTTTTACCTGAGGGCTATTATTATTTGTTTTATTAACAATATACAACTTCAATTGAAATTTATATCGGTTAATGTTATTATTACAACTCCTACACGGCCACTTGTACCTGTCGCACACACACACAAGTGTGTATACATCTGTATGTATGCACATGTGACTTTTGCACAACATTACGACAATCGCATTAATGTGACCCACAGCGAAATGTTGCATAATCGACGCGTATGTCAAATAAAATCAATTGCCGCGATCACAACTTTTGGTCAGGTCTCTCTTTTGGCCGGATCGAGAGACCGACTAACCGACCAACCGGCCAGCCGACCATCGTTTCTTTCTTGTTGGCTTGTAATTGTTTAATGGTCACAAAGACCTCGATACCAACCTGTACGTTATACGTGACCATCCAAGACGATACGATGCGATACGAAATAAACTCGAAAACCCTTGGCCAAAAGAACTGGACTTTGGCTTTGAGTCATTTGTCAATGGTGACGCAGATGCCATAGTACAAACCTTTTTCCTATATTGGGCATTTCCGGTTTGTTAGCATCCCGCCCCATCAAAAAACCACCAAATCCCCCTCGTTTACCTTTCCACTCATCGTGTCTCGACAGCATTTGTTAAGTACTCCATTCTTGCTAAAAGGTTTAACCTTGTTGTTACTTTTTTGTTTAGTATTTCTTTTTTTTCGGCATTTTTGTTTTTTTTGGTTGTATTATTTTTTATTAGTATTTTCCGAGTCAAATATTTGCGGAATTAGTTTGAGGGATATTTGTTATTTGCTCGTACACTCTGCCCCTCCCCTAACCCATGAATTGTAAGTGAAAAATACTTGGAAAGAACCGCGTATTTGGTCATCATCATGGACTCTCGCCTTCACTTCACCATCGAATGTGTGAAATCGCACGTATGCAAAATCAATTTATATTCTATATAGGTATACACACACATATATCTATTGGATAGTTTGTACAAGATCTCCACATTCTACCTATTCTTCTTGATTTGCAGGTCCCATCTGGAATACAAAAAGGTAGTTCAAGAATGACAAGTAAAAAGAAAGCTGAGCAATGGATAATTTATAAATTAATTCAACTGATAAAATGATGAGCCAATTGATTCAGTTTATTAAATATATGAATGTATCTACCAGTGAATATTGCGTCCCGAAGCTGCTCATTAAAAGGATATTATGGCTTTATGTCTTTCTTAGATTTGCTGCCTATTTAATTCTTAGAAACTTTGTCAAAGAAAGTATGGGGAAAAAATAAACACATTAGAAGTTAAAAGCCAAGAGGGTGAAACCATTGAGTTTTCTCATTTCATAGTTTAATTGATAAATAATAAAAACAATTCCGGATGGTTCAATACTATTCTTTATGTTTTTCCTTTCCATATTTGAAAGGATCCACAAAACTTAGGACTTCTAAATTCTAAAATTCTTTTCTGGTTGAGCTAGAATTGACTTAACCAAATAACCAGCGAAGTATTTTTAATTATAAATTAATTGTTGTTGTTTTTTTCTTTTTTTTTTTGTATCTTCTGCCCGATTACTTTTAATATTTATTTTCTTATATATAAAATCATTGAATTTTTACCTTTAGCTCTTTTTGTTTTTGATAGTTGGAGGCTCGTCAACAATTTCTTGATGGTTAATGGTCTGAAGCTCCAACTGTAGAAACATTATTTATTGCTTTACATGTTTTTTATGTGTTTGTTTGCAAACGAATGTTATGTCCGCCAATCCCTAAGTATTTAAGGTGTTTGTCTTGTTGAGTGCACGCGGTGTATAAATTTCGAAATCGATCTTCGTTGTCTTTTGTCTTTTTGGATGTTGGGAACCAAAATCAACCGAAATTCGATTCACATCTAACAATCCATCTAGCTGACCAACCCATGTACCGTTAAATGTGCCATAAAATAAACTTTTTGAAATAGAAAAATAATAAAAAATACAAAAACCAAAGAGCCGAAACTTGTTTTGAATGATTCAAGTGAATGAAGCCGCCAAAAGCATAAGATTCGCACTCTGATGATATGTTTATGATGATGGAATTGACACGATGATGATGATGACGATGATATTTCTATCCGAAAGGGTGCTTTTAGTCTTAAGAGTCTTGTCCACTTGACTAGACTTTAAATGCCACTTCTTTGTTATTAATGCAATTTAGATAAATAGAACTAATAAATGATATGGAAATGATAGCAACGGTAGCCAATACTTGTAGATATATATACATACATGCTTACTATATATACAGACATTTACCTTATCATGACAACAAGCATTTTTTGTGGTCTTTTGCCAATTTACTTGGCAAATATTAAAAAATTTTGTTCGCTTTGCTCGATTGCCGCAGCTAACTTGGGTAAATAGACAACTCATACATATAAACAGATAAATTATTTATGCATATATATGTATATATTGGGATAAAATATGAATATATTTTGTATTCTGTTGGGCCATCGCTAATTGGTATAAAAAATAAACAAATTTTTTGCCATCTCATCATAATGCTTTCTAAGGAACAAATCGGGGTTTCTTTTCTTTCCGAACCAAAGTAATTAGTTAGTAAACCGGAATTTTAATGTTCCCCTCAAGAAACAGAAAAGTCTTCTTAAGCAAATTCCAAGATTGCTTACAAAATTCCTCAAAAATACATAAATTTATTTACAAATAAACATTTATCGCCCCCATATTAACAGATATAAATCAAATAATAGAGACATACATATGTATTCAAGTATTTATTATACTATAAAAGCAACAACAACAGCAACAAAAAAAACCGAAACTTGATTTCGATTTTAACTAAATTAGAACACAGCGCCTTCGGTTTTGGACGAGAGACAAGAAGGGGAACAAGCTTTATTATGCAATAAGTTCAGTCCAAGTCGCGACTCCGCGACTCTGACAGCTGCTGGCTAAAGACACTCACCGAGTGGTCACCAAGCCGCTCAAGTGGGTCAGACGACACACAGTTAGTCAATATGGACTAACATGGTCTAAATGTAGACAGGGTATCTTGATTAAGCACAATATGTGGCAATCGATTGCTTTATTTTGTTTCATATTCACTGTATCGAATGGAATTTCCATGCTGCAGTTCCCAAAAGTATGCTACGATTACTTAATTCTTTATATAGTTGATTCTTAGTTTATTTTGGCCCATTTTGTTTTACTTTGAATTCCATTTACTCATAAAGCGATCTAGCATAGTATTTCTGGGGTTATCCAATCAGAAAATAGGAAATTCAGTGATTTCGGAGGGGACACTTCGAAGATTTTCTCTTTTTGGCGTAAGGAAAAGCGAAACAAGTACAAAATCTTAAGATATCAATATTTCGGGAGGTATTCAGACCCCCCAGAGTCCCCCTTGGACCCGTCCATGCACTTGCTAAACGGTTTAAGTTATTAGACGAATTGACAATTCAAATGGAAAAATTGGCATATTTAGCAAAATAGTAAGTAATAACACTTTTAGTTAAGATTCGAGCTTTGAAATAGAATTTAGTCTATTTTTTTTAAAAATTGCGTCAATTTTTGAAACCGCTTAAAAAATACAGACTGAAGAAAATTAATCAATTTAACAACAATTAATTGCAATATTTCTCATTGAAATTTGCAAAACTCACTAAATTCTTAACTAAATTGTTTTTCATATTAACTTTTTGTAGACAATTATTCAGTTACTTAGACATTATCTATTAAAATTTGCCTATGGGATAAATTTCTAGATATCGCTGAATAGGACCTAAAAAATAAATCGGTTTATCCCATATTCCCCTCCCTCTTCCTCTCTCTATTGCCATATTGGAATCTTAATGATGTATTTCTCATACAAAAACTTGGCTATTTGTTGCGCATATTTGGATTTCTCTGTGAAATGAGATTTTCCTGAGATATATTTGATTTGCTAGTTTGCATGATTAAAATTTCACACACTTGCTCCATTGTGTTGGTAGATATTATGTTGCCGGTGATTTAACAATCAATCTTAGCCAGACAGAACGAACTGAACTATAGACTGGAATATACATACATATGTACATATAGACAGTATGGAAAATGAAGATAGTTTACATAGAATTCAAATTTATCAATTGATTCTTCCTTGTCTATTTGCTATGTACACACACACACACACACGCATCCATATGGTAATGTTCAATAGGCGGATGGATTGTTAAATCGTGCTGTGAAATCATATATATATATATGGAAATGTAGGAGTATATAGAATATGACGACAGGTTGGCATTCCGCAGTCAATGCTCGTCGCGTCTCTGACGCATTTTAGCACTTTGGATCACGGGGAACTTGCCCAATCCCGCCCTGGCTTCAACCTGCCTGCCTGCCTCCCTGCGTGCCATCTCCGTCGTATTCCATTTGGCTGGCAGCTTTTTAGAGACGGATGCAATGAAGCAAGCGGCGTATGTAAGCCAAAACCAAAAAACTTGCCAGCTCCTCATTCACTCAGACTCAAGCTCAACGCGCCCAGAATATCAAATCAGAAAATTAGCAACTTTTCAGACATACACACATAAACATTTTGGTTTTCCCCTCCCTCTCGATTTTGTTGTGTGCGTTAGCTTAGCATAAAAAAAAAGAAGAAAACGACAGCCCAGCAATGATAATGTTAATGTAAATAAGAACAAAGCCAAGTAGCCAACGAGTTTGCTCCTGCATGCTGATAGTCCCCATGGATCTGAATAGGGAATGCGTGCCCCTGTTGATGGAAACTGCGAGGGACTGGGGGGGGTGTGATCAGTCTATGACCAGCACGTGTTTGTTTTTACCATTATGGCAGACAATGTATTTTTGATAATCGATTTAAGAAACATTTCAATGCCAAATTCAATTGATAATGATCGCAGATAAATTGAAGAAATGAAGATTAAATTAATATATATGTATGCATATATAAATATGAATAGTGTGTACTTCCTGGATTCCAACTAATTGACCTTGCCTGAATTTGGTTAAGAAAAAAACATAACATTTTTCAAAGGCCTAAAATAACGAAAATAATTATTTGAGGCGGTTTTTTTTTTTAACTTTACTGCCAAATTAATAAAGTTTCCTTATTTAGGCCAAGTATTGTTATTCCTTATACCTCAGTGGGTGAATCTAATACAGTTTTTATAACTTCGAAGAGTCTTTCATCCCTTGAAGAGAAAGAATTTTGTATTTTAAAATGTAATTTGAAGTTGCTATTAAAAAGTGGCCCTAAATAACAATTTCAAAAGATTTTCGGTGGAAAATCTCAAAAATTTCAAGCTGAAATTTCTTTAATAGTTCATGGTATGAAACCTATTGAGCAACATTTTGTAGATTATCATAAACTTATTTCAATTTTTTGTCTATGTCGATTCAACATTTGGCTTAAAAAGTATTTAGAAAAACATTTCGGAAACCAAAAGAGCAACTTTTCATTTTAAATACATATATGGAATGAATTACCAAACAAATATATAAAATTATTATCATTTTGTCTATTTTTAGTTTATCTTTACAATATTGGCAAACGATTTCTGGCCATCTCACAACCTTTTGATGCCTCACGAAATCCCGATGCCTCGACACAATGTCGTAGCCAGATGCGGCAATATTTGGATGCCTTGGACAACTTTGATTTATGGGCCTTGAAGAGTAAGTACATTAAGTTGACAAATTACACAATTCTTTGTGTTTTTGCATACAAGATAGATGGATAGATGATTATTATATATATTTAAGTCATTGCCAACTAGCGAGTTGGCCATATAGTTAATTTAAAGCCGCAGCATGACCGCCAGACGAGTCGACATGGATTGCAAGAGAGTGCAAAGTCAAATGCATCAAAATCTAAGCAAGTTCTGAAAATTGCTGCCAGTTGCCAGTTAAGCGAGCTTCAAATGAAGGTCAGCCGTCGAACTTTACCCACATATTCGCAATCACAATGCCAAAAGCAACAATTTGAAAATTTCTGCCAACTGTTGCAGTAAGCGCATAACAACAACAACAACGCGAACTTGGCACCAAACTCCAATGGCTGACCGGCCAGCTGTTCTCTGTGGAGGCTGACAAAAAAAAAAAAAAACCAAAACCAAAATAAAATAAAATCTCAGAATCAGAATCTCTATCTCTCTGTGTACATACATATGAACGAACGTATGTAAGTGACGCCCAAACGAGTGTTCAGCGATCACAGTCAAGGTCACGTCTACTACTATTCATGCTTTGGTGCACACACACACACACACACGCCCCAAGTCACCCCCCTTTAATAAACGATATTGTTACATTAGTTACTCCCTCTCTTGTGTTGATCCCTCCTATGGGGTTCTAAGCCTTGACATTTCAAAGATCTTCTTATTAGTTATTGATTGATATGTCTTATTGAAAAGCTGAAAGAACTACATATTGGCGAATTGAATACCCTTTAAAGTATGCAATAGGAAAATAATGAATAACATTGTGCTTGTTAAAAACATTGTTTATAGATTCTTGCTTTCTTCAGCTGCAGTGAATTCCATATTTGGCCTAATTAACTAATTTTTTACCTGCTTATTGCATACTTTAGAGGGCATATATTAAATACCTATATCCGCCATTAAGTTCAGGGGCGATAGGTTTTGAAGGTGAAGCCAATTCTTAAAGTTTATGGCGTCTTAATCAAACAATTTAAATCTATATTACTAAACACTTCTTAAGTATTTTCCTATGCTAAACATGGCAGGTATAGGCTGATCTAGGGCTATAAAATGGGGAGACTTTGCCCCCTAGAATATGCAATAGCCTAAAAAAGTATTCAAGTATTTTAGAAATTTATAACTTTTCTAACTTAATTAGAAAAAAAGATTTTCCAGAAAACATTTGAACAAACAAATTCTTGAACTGCTATTAATAATAATTGGTTAATATGTTAGCCTTAAGCAACAAATAGTCTTATATGCATTTCCATGAAACAAATATTACGTATACGTATACCTTTGAAGACTCCTTCAAATAATATAACTTTGAAATTTCATTACAGTGCATGATGCGAGTGGTAAATTGAATTCGGGCATATTGAATGGAAATATAAATCAACCTGGTGACTTTGATCAATGTATGGGTATACGGCAAAAGGTTAGACGACAACAACGACGACCATATGACCATCATGACAGTGACTCTGGCGATACAATTATACGTGGCCAATATTGTTTGGCCTATGCCCAACCCGTCTTGCCACATAAATCAAAGCGTTTGCAAACATTCTTCAAGCTATTGCAATCTCACGGACCCTTCAAAAGCGAATTTAACGATGTGAGTAAGAGAGAGAGAGAGCGGGGGGGAACAACTCACGAAATTAATTAATTATAGTTTTTAGCGCGAAAGTTGAAATATGCTATCTTTGTATGTATGTCAAATGGATCGTGACATTGAACTTGAGAAAAACAAAAAAAAAGCCTTTAAAACGAAACCATTCAATGAATTTGCTGTTAGATTGCCAATAATATGCAAATCATGAATTTCGATCTACTAGTTTAAAAGCAACAACAACAAAAGGGCATTGAACTCGAGAAAACAAAAAACCCAAAACAAAAGCAAAATCGTTACTTTTGTAGTTTCGTTGTTTTCGTGATGTTGGTTTTAAGGCCCCGTTTACACCGAAAAGTTTCTGGCTAAAATAGTTTTACCAATCCTTTTTTAATCTATCTTGGTAGTAAACACTCCAGATTCTTGTTCTTACTTTTGAGGAATATAATTTCAATAACTTATGTCTTAATAAGCTATATCGCTTAACCGTTATGATATTCTCTATCGATTTGTCTACATTGTTTCAAAGTAAAACCAGTTTTAGCCCTGTCGACTTTATGTCTCTTGTGCTTGTTGTTGTTTTTAAAATGCACTTTCACAAAAGATGGGTACTTTGATTTTAAGGCACAAGCAACTTTGATTTTAGCATAATAGACTTGATTTATCCGTTCGTCCCTGTCTTTAAGCTCAAACTTATTCTTAAGCTATTACATACTCTGTTTTAGTTGAACAATTTGGCTAATTAGCAAGCAAAAATCATAAGATCTATTGCTTTATTGCCTTCACATAACAACAACTCGATCAAAATTCTAAAGATTTTTCAATATTATGTTGGTATTTTCTCTAACCACAGTTGCAATTGGAGTCTAAAAACTTAACCAACTTTAGTTGAAGAAGTAATAATTAAGAGGAAACATTTTTGTTTGGAAATTGTTCAAAAGTTAATCCAAAGTATTTTGAGGAAAGCTTTTTAAAATATTTCGAAACGTTTAGACAAAACTTTTATTTGTTAATTAAGCTACTTAAACCAAACATTTAAGTTCCAATTTCTAGATATAATATAGAAATAATCGGTTGGCTATATCTCATGGCTAACAAGGCAAAGATTTCTATTTCGAAACGTTATTTTTTCGGGTTTCTTACTAGTCACTAAAATTTGATTATGATTTTTTTCTACTTTGCCATCTTTGACTGCGGCATGGAAATTCACAAGAGTATAGAGACTTCGGCATTGTTGAATTTGTTTGGATTTTCTGTGTGTTTTGGTTGAATCAATCAATTAGCACTGCTTTGCAGTTGTGTTAAACGAACTTGAACTTGATCATCGTCTGCATCTTATTATCAACTCCCCTCATTCCCTCTCTTTGTTTACCTTTAGCCCGGCCATCGAGTACCTCGTTATTCTCTTATCAATTGGGGTATCTGCGTGCCAGCTGGCTGTACGGCACGAGATGTTGAATATAGTGTGGCCGAGTATCTGAACAATCAGACGGCTTTCACGGGCATTAGTTTTAATGTGCGAGTTGAGCCACAAATGTGTCAATCCAAGGATCAAGAGCCCTGGGATCGCAATACCACCTGGGCAGTGCGTTTCTTTGTTCTCATACTCTCGGTGGCCATACTATCAACTATTTACGATCGATGCACCAAAGCGCAGTCACAGCAAAGTAAGTCCGATGTATGTATGTAGACGGATGCTTTTTAGTTAATTACATTGGTTCTTTTAGATGCCTGGTGCACCGTTTTCTCTTTGGACAAGAATTTACGTTGGCTGTTCAGCACGAGCAGTTCACCCGGAGATATTGAGGCAGTGCACGGCATAAGATTTCTCAATGCCCTGATGTTGATCTTCTCACACAAATCGATGGCCATGTTCTTTAATCCGTACAACAATCGAACAGCCATGTCGGAGAGTTTGGGTCAACCATGGACCGTGATTGGACGTGCTGCCTCTCTATACACTGATCCATTTTTACTATTCAGCGGTATGCTGACTTCCTATTCATTATTTGGACGTCTGATGAAGAAACAGCCCATCCGTCTAAAGAATGAGTATATAAGTCGTTTAATGAGGTAAGTAATTTTAGCAAAAACTCACAACATTCTCTCGTTTTAAAATTGTCACTTTGGATTTTACCCTTCTTAGAATTGTGCCCCCACTAGCCGCTCTGATACTCTTCTGCACATATGTGTTACCGCTTTGGGGATCGGGTCCGCAATGGAATCTGGTAGTGGGACATCATGCGGATATTTGCAAGAAACATTGGTGGCGTAATCTTCTCTTTATACACAACTATTTTGGTTTTAGCGAAATGTGTCTGACCCATACACATCATTTGGGCATTGATACCGAATTGTTTGCCGTGGCTCCTATCTTCATATTGGGTCTCTGGCGTTGGCCACGACGCGGTCTCTTTGCACTTCTTCTGCTGTGTACGGTGGGAACAGCAGCACGCTACTATACGACAATTGTTAATCAATTGTCCAACTACATTTACTTTGGCACCAAGTGAGAGACATCTAAGTGAAGCTGAAGGTCTTCAAGTCTTAATCGTTCGTTTCCAATTTTCTAGTATTCAACGTCTTTTCCGTACTGCCGACTATATGTATTCGTTTCCACCACATCGTTCAACTGTCTATATAATGGGCATACTTTTGGGTTATGCTTTACGTAAATTCCAGGGTATCAAATTGTCCAGTGGACAGTTGCGTTTGGGATGGCTGGGTGCCACGATCTGTCTGTTGGCCTCTGTGCTGGGCCCTGCCCCCATGGGTGACATCAATTATGTCTATAATTCCACACATGCGGCCATCTATGCCGCCTTTGCTCCCATTGCCTGGTGTCTCTTCTTCTCCTGGATTGTCTTTGTCTCACACAATGGCTATAAGAGTGAGTTAGAAACCTTTTGTTGAAATTGGTATTAACATTCAATTCTCTTTTGCAGATAAATTCACTCAGATGTTCTCATGGCGCGGTTTTCAGGTATCCACGAAGCTCTCGTATGCCATTTATCTGACACAGTTTCCCGTCTTCTTCTATAATGTGGGTCGAAGGCGACATATACATCATTACTATAATTTTGTATCGATAATTGTAAGTTTAAGTAGAATTTTTGATCTGCATGACTCATGTTTAATGGTTAATTGTTTTATTACAGCTGGATACCAATGAATTTATATCGATATTTTTGGCCTCGGTGGCCCTAACAGTGCTCTTTGACGCACCCTTCCAAAATATAAAAAAGCTGCTCATCAAGCGGCCTGCTCCCGCCACATCTTCTTCATCTGTCCCATCATCATCAGCCAAGGCGGCGGCAACGCCGACGACAACGACGTCCAATGGAATAGGAAAGGCAGCGGTGGCGGTGCCGGCGACGACACTGACTACTGCCCCTCATCCGCATGCCGATTAGTTAGTTACCTTCTTGTGCAATGCATTATGTTGTAAATTGTCTTAGCATTTAGTTACAATGTATTTAATTAGTCCTGCTATCCCCGCTCCGCCCATCCCGTCCTTTAGTTTTTAATGGAACGCTTTATACATTGTAAATTCTAATTTTAGTCAAATCGAGCGAAAATGAAACTATTTCGTAGTCAAACGCAAAATAAAACCAATCACTGCTTATTATACGATATAATCTTGCTTCCGCACAAACAAACACAAGTCGAATACACACACATGTATATATATATATATACATATGTTTAAATGTAACGAATATGTAATTACTTTTTTTTTTGTTAAGCCAGGTCGAATGTAACCAATTTTGTGAGTAATTTAATTTAATTCACATTATGATTAAAATTATGAAAAAAAAAAAAACAAATTGTGCAGCATACTTTTTGGAGGCAAGATCAGTTTGAAGTTTCAACAGAACTTAGTGAGAAAGAGTGAACTCTGAAAAAGTTGCATGATTTCCGAATAAAACAAAGTGTGGATATATAGTTATGCTCAAAATCTTTTGGAAACAATTGATCAGTGGCCAAAATAAAGCCCCTACCAAAAATAAATTTTGCCCTTAGGCCTTTGATGGTAGAAAATTTTACAGAAAGTTAGGGAGCTTAAAATATGTTTGTTTTTAAACTTTCAACATATTCAAAACTTGAATTTTTCATCAATTAATAACATCCTATAAACATATTAAAAAGTATCTATTCAAATTAAATGAATGTTCGTTTTCAAATTTTATCTACAACTTGTTGTCACTTCAAAACGTATTTCAATTGAATCGCATCCTCATTTCATGCTTCACTTTATGAGGTGAAAGATAAACCAAACATCGGTTATACCGTTTTTGTCTAGGGCTAAGAGATTGCTATATGTTTACTATATGCACATCCCCGATTGATCCCCAATCTTAATAATACATACATACAGCCAAGATTAATAACAAAATTGTTTAAAAAGTATTTGTAAAGGTAATTAAGATGTTCACCAAGCCATGCAAAATCCAAAAGTAACCAAAAATTGCTTTGAAATGCTAGCTATCCACTAGAGAACATTATTTCCCGATTTGGGAAATAATTATAATTGGATCTATAACTTCAAATCACAAATGAATGTCGACACATGAGTTGCCTATGGGCTATTGGATATATTCTAGCGTAAATACTTTCGAACATTAACAAATCATTTGATTTGTAATCATCTTAGCCCTAAAAGTTACCATCTCCTCAACCAACTGTGTTCCCACCAAATAGACAGCAAAATAAGCAACATTAATGACACTTGTTTGGAATCCATGAATAATCCACATATAATTTGCAAAGAAACGATACAAAAGTGCCGATTATGACAGAGTATGAAGTTAGAGATTCCTGAAGAACTCTTGTTCCTCTTGAGAAACGTTAACGTTTTCAGAAAGGGAAAAACTTATGTCGACGTGAAACTAGGGCATATTCTACACTTGCACAGCGGTGCCGATGGCACTGAAGGTTTTCTTTGGGTTTCGGTTATCCCCTCTCTCCTCTTTAGACACTCTTCAAAAGCACAAGAAAAAAAAGAAGCACAAACGTTCACTTAATCAAAAAAAAGTTAATTTATTAACTCCTTGTCACACACACAAATAGGTGGAGCACATTCTTTATGGATTTCAGTTGCTGGCGTTGGATGTTGTTGATGTTTGTTATTTCATTCGCTAGAGCTGGAATTGAATCCTTGGGCCCACACATACAACCTACTTGGAGGCCTGGGTGGTCTTCCTGGGCTTGGCCTGAGTACCCTCACGGAAACCGTTGCGGAAACGACGGCGCACAACCTTCAGGTGACGCATGCGGCCAGTGCCAGTGGTCTTCCTCCTCTTGGCCTTCACGGACCAGTTGTCTGTTGAGAGTTACGAGTAAAAGAAAATGTAATTAGCATGTTGTAGTCAATGAGTCTCGGTGGGTGGTGGGCAATACTTACAAGAACGCAACTTGGCAGCGGGATAGCCGCACTGGGCGCAAGTGGACTTCTGGATGTGGTAGGAGGAGCGTCCACAACGACGGCACAAGGTGTGCGTCTTGTTATGACGTTTACCAAAGCTTGAGGTACCCTTCGTCTGTAAGCGAAATATAAGAAAAAAAAAAAAAGTGTTCGCAATTAGTTTGTTAAAAAACTGCCGGTGGAGTAACACAAAATAAAATCGCCAAGCTTTGTTTATGTTGTTTATTCGTTGCTAACTTTTAAAACATCACATAATTTTTAGATTTTCACATTCAGTTAAGTGCAGACATTAGTAAACCACTTTCTTTTTTACAAAATCACATAGGATGGCACAGAAATTTGACGATTTTATTTAGGCTTGAACGTGGAAATTTCGTTAACCTACCATCTTGTATGGCGAACGCTCAAAGAAGAAAGGCCGATAGAAATTTTGACAGCGGCTGTCAAATTTTGGCGTGTAGCACGAAGGGTTGCTTTGGCATCTATCGATGTCTAAAAAATTCTACATGTTATCTACATGGGTCGAAGTATCGATAGTTTTGTTAAATGTTATCGACACAGTGGGACCTATCTGCAAGGCAACGAGTGGCGCCACTGTTCGATAAAAACGTAAAAAGTTAATCGATTATTGAGTTCGATAATAGCGGTTTTAAACGCGCCAATTTTTAAATTTGAACATTGAAAGAAAAATGATCTTTGCTTGTTTTTAGTAAAAATGTTTATATGTTTTTATTTTATGAAATAAATTATTATTATTTACATTTGGAAAATAATGCACAAAATACAAATGAATATTGCATTCATTTTTCTTTCTTCTACAAATTATGATAAGTTACAATAAATGTTTACAAAATAATAATAATCATAAAAAAAACACAAAGGATGAATTTGTTCGAAATTGTGCAAAAAACGATTGTAGAAAACAAAACAAATTTTTGTTTTTTTTTTTTTTGTTTGTTGATTTATAGTAAATTCTGTTGCCGTTAATGGCACACGTACTACAATTACATACATACATATCGTATTTCGTATTTGATTATATAGATTTCTGTCATTGCCTGCTTGTGAATTGGTCACGATGGACTGGGAATCAAACTCTTAAACGTTTTCCTTTTTTGTTTTCTAAAATTTCTCATTTTTATCTATCGTTGCTATCTAGTAAATATTATATTATTATTAACCTGTTACATACACATATACATTTATGTAAGTGTGTGTGTGTATATATATAGATATAACTAATATTGTGACTATGAGCAAGTCGATTTGGCTTGACGGGGGAAAATTGGCTTTTTCTCAGCTCTCAAGTCCAAGCTAAACCAAGTTGCACATAATTTGACTGCTGGGGGGTTTACGGTAATAGGATGAGATGAGGAAGGGAGGGGGTATGGGGTTGGGTTAAGTAAGGGTGCTGTAGATTTTTGTGCTTGCATAATTAACATTTCAAAATTCATACAAAACTAATTCATAAAAAAAATTTAACTAAACAAGTTTGAAAAAAAAAAACCATTTGAAAAAAGCTTTTCTGCTAATAAATATATGTATGTATGTGTATACGATAAGGTGTCGGTCCTCAATTAATTTCGTTATACAGATAAGTGATATGTGATCTAGGTAAGTAAAATTGACTTGTTCGAGGGGAAACAGATGTTCTTGCTCTGACCAGGAATGTTTGAAGCGGTCGAAAATGTCGTTAATAAACCGCATTTTGCAGCCCTGGTTTAAACTAAACTTATTTCTCATCTTATTCGATATGAACAAAATTACACAGAAAAAAAAATTAACTTGCTTCAATTATTCGAAACCTTTTTTGCCGTTGTTCTTTCGATGTTGCATTCTATATCTCACTCTCTCACACACGCACAGACAGACATACATACTCACACCCGTTCATTCACACGCACATACACACAAAAAGGAATTGCTACAGCTACACAGATTATTGCCGCTCCACATTGATAGTGATAACCATGGTTGGTCAATAGTGTCCACCGCCACCTCCGCTGCCGCCGGCTCCTCCGTTGCCTCCACCACCGCCGCTGTGCCTATGATGATCGCGTCTGCCAGCCGATTGATCCCGATCACGATAGTCGCCATTGCGGGAGCTGCTCTTGTGATGATGATGATGATGACGCTTCTTCTCGCCCTTCAGACAAACATCGGAGACAACCATTTCGGAGTCATCGCGCATGCCATAATTGTCGCGACCACATCTAATGGGATATATACGAAATCAGAATGATTTGTTTGTTTATCACAACAACTTTCAAGATCTTACCTATCAAGATTCTCTCGAGAACGTTGCATATTGTCACGCAAATTATCGCGAGATCGGGTCATACTGGGTGGATCTAAAGTTTCCTTGCGGCGCAGGGCATTGTGTGAGCTATTCTTGGAGGCCGATTCGTGGAGATTTTCCCAAGCTTGGCGATAGTATCTAAAAAGTAATAAAATATAAATTATATTATTAAAATACCGGTTACGGCACTTTTAAAATCGGAAAGTTGTATGTAATTCTACTTGATTGAATGATCAAAAAGCTTAACACGCTGAAGACTAAACTTTTACGTAAGCATAAACTGGGTAACTGCATACAACGAATTGTTTATTGGTGCTTTGATGTCACTTTACAACACTAATTGATTCTCAACTGTACACTTTAATGTTGTTTTGCAACACTCCTGATTCTAAAGTGTGTGATAGGCCTTAACTTGTAATACAAAACTAGTTATTACCTATTGAGACCATTCCGGGATCCTGAGGTGGAGCTATCAAAGCTAGCAACGGTATTGCAGTCTGGCGAGGCACGATGGCGATAGTGTTGAGTAGTGCGATTTCTAGGGATAAAGAAAGATAAACGATATTGTATCATAAAATATATGTAAGCAGGTTGAAAAATGAAAGATCAAAGAATATACATATGTATGTATTTAAAAGGATTGTTAGTTACACAAGGGTTAATTACAAAGACACACACACATACAAAGGATAATGATACAAAAATAGAGAAAGACAAATCACATAAAGGAGCCCAGACGTGCATAAGAGACAGAGAGAAAGAGCGAGAGAGAGAGAGAACAAGTTGCAAGTTGTATAAGAGAGAGTCCCGTTTGTTTTTGATGTACAAGTGTGCGTGTTTGTTTGTGTTCCTCTGAGCCCTTCTTTCTCTCCCTTTCTCCCACCCTCTATCGGTGTGTGTGTGTATGGGGTGTGGGTGTGTGTACATGTGCGTGTGGAATGAGAAAAATGAAACCGCAAAAACAAAGAGAGAGAGAGAGAGAGTGGGAGAAAGTGAGAGTGAGAGAGCACAGCATTCATTCTTGGATTAATATTTGGCAGCATTTTCTTTGGCTGATTGATTGATTGATTGATTGACTGATGGATGTGGATTGTTGTTATCTGTTTTTTGTTGTTGGTGTGTTGTTTATTGTTGTTGTTGTTGTTGGTAGGTGTTGTGGTGTTGGTATTGGTTTTTTGGTTTCATTGACTGCTTACATTTATGTATTATGGCCGTTTGATTGACTGATTGACCGACCGACCGACTGACTGACTGACTGATTGATCGTTTGCTATATTGTACATATGTATGTACATATGTTCTTTGTTTTGATTGATTAATTGCAATTGCTTTTGTTTCAATTTGGTTTCATTTTCATTTCGTATCGAGTTGGTATCGGTTGTTCATCTTTGGCACACATTTTCAAGCAGGTAGTTCGTTTCAGTTTTAATTCGATTCGATTCCACAATTCCTCCTCATCTTGCTCTTCCTCATTTTGCTAGCTTTCGCTTCAATCCCGCGAATTGCTGAAGAGCCCGGCTCGTGCCTTATAGCCACGCCCGTAACTACTAAATTCCCGCCTTCCCAGCTTCTGATCATCAAATGGCAACGCCAGCACACTATACCACAGCGAGGAAGTTGGCAACGCTGCCGATTGTGGTTCACAGCATGTACTGGAACTGATGCTGCCATATCCCACCGAATTGGAACCAAATATCCGCATACCCTTGCCACTGCATCTCGTCAATTGGGCTGTGGAGGCATAGCTAGTGGCACTAGTTGCAGTTGCTGTGGCATAACTGGGCAGACGATGAGTGGCTGTGGGTCGTGGTGGCGGTGGTGGGGCCGCACCACGTTGTCGATACCTTTGCTCCATCTGTTGTTGTTGTTGCTGATGATATGGCTTCTGGTGATGCTGCTGCTGCGGATGTGGATGATGCGGATGCGAATGCGGATGATGCAGATGCTGATGATGATGGTGATAGTCGGTCAAGTGTTTTGCAATGTGCCGCCGTTTGCTGTTCGGGGTGCTGATCGTATGATTGATGCCGTAGCGAGAGAGAGAAGAAAAGAGAGTTGTACAACGAGAAAGAGATAGCGTTTCGATGCGTGTGTAGGTGGGTGGTTTAAGTGTGTGTGTCTGTGTGTGTGTGTGTGTGTGTGTGTGTGTGAATGTGTTTTAGAGACTCTCTTCTTTTTTTTCTTCTTAGTGGAGGGGTAACAAGAAATCACAGAGAGTGAGTGATAGGCAGACAGTGAAAGAGAGAGAGAGAGATAACGATTAAGATTAAGAGAAAAGTGAAAAAGCAAAATAAAATGGGGCACATTTTTAACCCCCACAATTCTAATTCGATCCCCAAGGACATCCTTTCTCCCCGTCGCTGCTAACACAAAGAAAGACTCGGGGGATTTGCGTGGGAGACTCACCTTCGGACCAATATCACAATGGTCGTGATGACAGCAGCCAAAAAGACAAAACCACCAAACGCCCCCAAGGCAACAATTGCCCCAAGGTTGAGTTTAGCCTCTTTGGTCTCCTTGCGATCGGGATTATCGACAGCGAATGGTACATTGACATTGGGCGATTGATTCTGACGAATATTGTTACTATCGGGTATCTCATTATCCTGCGGATGCGAGTTCTGTATAATTTGCTGTGTATTCCTGGTCGTAGTCTCCACATTGGGACGATTTCGTGACAGGGTTGGAGCATATGTTGAAGGTGTGGGTGATGCAGCAGCTGGTGGTGCAGCTGTACTCGGTGGCAATGCATAGGCCGGCGTGCTATTCGGTTTCTTCGGTATGAGGACAGGACGCACTGTGCGCCGTGGTGGGAATTCTTCACGCACTGTTCCAGGTACTGGCACATTGATTTCTTCTTCGGAATCGGCTGCAATTGAGATGGGGATTAGTTATATTCAAACTCAATGCGTTAATCTTCTTACATTCTCCATTGATTTCCACTTGAGGAGTACTAATACTGGGATAATTGGAGCTAGCTGTCGAGACTGGACGATAAGCTGGTGTACGATTGGTGGTGGGGCTGCTGCTGCTGCTGGTGCTTGTTATCTTGGGCCGGAATGGCGGTTGTGTGGCCAATGAGACGGGCACAGTTGGAGCAGCAGCTGTTGCCAAAGTTGTCGGCTCCAGCTTAATGCATCGCGGCAGGGCACTACTCCACTGGCCAGTGGCTAGACAAGTCAGCGAACGTGGTCCCTCCATGCGATAACCGGGTGGACATGTAATTTCCGCCTTGGAGCCATAGTAAGTGCCATTCGGAGCATTGATTATCGTGTTGTAATAATTGCCCGGCAATGTGTCGCATTCCACAACTGAAAAAAGAGTTCGATTAGCCATCAATTGACCCAACGGACGGGGCAATCAACTTACTCTCGCAACGTGGTGGAGGTCCGTTCCAGCGTTCATCAAAGTCACAAGTGAGCAGGGCTCGTCCAATCATCTCATAGCCCTCATCACAGGTGTATTTCACCAGACTGAGATAGCCCACCGTATTATTCAGAAGTCCATATGAACCATGGGCAATGCTGGCCGGCAAGCCGCATTCAATATCTGCAAAGATTATTTAGAAGTTAAACAGATTCCAGATCCAGGCTACACGAAAAGGTGTCACTTACATTTGCATACAGGTGGAAACTCATTGTAAAAACCTGTCTCCAGACAGGTACGTGTCGCCGGTCCCACCAACAAATGATTGGCATCGCAACTGTATTTGATCTGGGCTCCCACTTCGTAGCCATTCAGGGCCACCATTGTGGAATTGGGTGGCTGTTCGGGTCGTCCGCAAGTTTTTGGCTGATGTTGACAAATGAAATTCAAGAGTGTGTTGCAATTGGTGTCGCTCCATAGCCAACCCTTCGAGCCATCGAAACGGGCACAATCCTCATCGCCACCGGGATGGCTCCAGAACGAGACGGTCAACTCATCGCCATTGACCCATTTCCAGATGCTGCGATCATTGCCATCCCGCACCGCTCCCATCCAGTACTGAGAGCTAACATCGCTGCGATGACGTCGCCACAGTTCCCAGCTAATGAAACCCTGCAGGGCTGGATTACTCTCGCTAATCAAAGTTCCGCCACGGGAGCGACAAAACGATAAAGCATCCAAAAAGTTCAATGGCTGACGATTATAGAATATATAGCATTTGCCATTGTACGAGGCCAATGCACCGGGTGGCTGATCCCGGAATGTTGGACACCGCTCAATGGGCAATGCCTGGTCCGTGTAGACGAATGCCTCGCATATCGAGAGAGGATTGGGTGTACTATTCTCCAAATGCACACTGACAAAGGCACCCGGCATGGGTGGGTTGCAGGGCAGGAATAAAGGTTGACCAGCCTCCAGGAGTCCAGTGAAACGGTTACAAATTGGATTTGTTCCCAAATCAGGACGGTTATTACCTACACGCACCACAATAGTTGCTGGTTTGTTTCCTGTAAAACAATCATCAATATTCCATCAAAATTCTAAAATAAACATTCAAAAGCTTATCTAAACTAAATGATAATTCAAGAAGGTCCCCGATACTAAATTCAGTCTCTAAAGTTAAGATGTTGATGACCAAACTGACCGAATGACTAAAGTTATAAATATAATAACTTGTTATTGAAATAATCCAACTGATGTTTAAAGAGAGAATCAACTAACCATAAATGGGAAATATTTTTGGGAAAACCTTAAGAAAATTAAAATCTTTTTGGTTTTTTTTTGTTTTGTTTTTATTATTGGTTTGCTGGTGTTTTCTAGAAATGGCTTGTCATTTGTTTTCTTCGTTTTTGTGCTGCACTAACAGGTCAGTCAGGGTTCAGTCAAGTGAAAGTAATCATAAATTTTTCGGGCCTGCCAACGCGCCAACTGAGTCACTAAGTCGCCGCCAATGCCGATGCCGATGCCGACTAGAGACTAAAGCTGGGAAGCTGGAGAAGCTGATGATGTTGGTTGGGTTGGTGTTGGTGGTCGTCGCTGTCGTCACATAATATACACAATATAATATCGGGCCCCGAACGACAACGACCAAGATTTGCTGCTGCTGTTGTTGTTTGCTGGCAAGTGAAAGCATTAGGAAAACTGGCTGGCTAGATGGCTGTCTGGCTGGCTGGCTGGCTGGCTGGCTGACTGGCTGACTCTAGTTGGCAGTTTTTTGTTTTGTTTGTTTTCTTTGTATAAAAAGAAAAACCCTTTTGACTCACTCGTCGTCGCCAGGTGAGGAGTTTTCTTCGTGCAGCGCTTGCCATTTCAATTCAATTTCAAACGAAACGAAACGATTGGCAGGCATGGGAAAAAAGTGCATTGAACCTGGCCACTGCTGCTGCTGCTGATGATGATGATGGGGGCCACTAGGCGAGAGTTTGGCTCACATTGGATGCCAGTTGGTAAAACCAGGCATTATTTTCCCATACATTTGCTATGCAATTTGCTTAAAGCGTCTAAATGTGTGTGTATGTGTGTGTGTGTGTGGAAAAAGTGATGAAAACTTACCGCAACAGGATTTGCCGAAATCCAAACGCACCAATTGCACCATATAGGGTTCCAATAGATTCACATACCACCATGGGGAACGTTCCGATTTTGTTAGCGAGCATGTTTCCGGTGTAAAGAAGGCCGATGTGGAACCATCGATGGCCTTCTGTGGAGCGCCAGCGCCCTCGGTGGATATTTGCATGGGAGCCTTGCCAGCGGCCACATTGAGAACTAAAGAAACAAAAACAAAAGATGAAAAAGTTTAAATTTTAATTTGAATATGGATTGCCATTAGATTAGATGGGATCTATCTCTGTGTCTTAATCCCTCTCTCTCTCGCGCTGTGTGTGGGTTCTTTTGTCATTCAGCAGTCAGTCAGTTAGAGTCAATTGGTGGCTTTTTCAGTTTCCCACATTGGCCACAAACATCAAGGTCCAACAACAACAACATCAACTACGACAACGACGACAACTAATTGACCAAGTTAAGCCCTGACATGGTTTTTCACTCAGCAAACAAAGTTCTAGGGACCTTGTGGACGTGCTCACGATTAATTCCAACAAAAAACAATAACCAAAAATTAAAAAGCCAAAAAAAAAAAAAAAAAAAAAAAATGTAGATGAAAAACAAAAGCAAAAGTGAAATTTCTCATTGCTTAAACTTTTACTTGACTTGGGCCTTAATTACATTGCTACGCATTGAGATTCATTAATCAGATGCATCTGTCGGATAAAACCCAAACCCAAAGTCAAGTCGAGTCTCTCTCAGGCTCAGGTTTGGCTCAGTTGAGTTCAGTTCAGCGGCTCATGACGCTTAAGCGATCACATCGTAAAACTGCTTTCTCCCACCACGTCCCCCTCGCAATCTGCCTTACCCACCTCCTCCTCCGAGTCCATTAAGCCAGCAGGTGCCTGCGATGCCAACTGTCGGCACTTTCGTTCTTTTGCCGGCATGTGTGACAAATGCTTTTAATTGCCTTTTAATTAAATTTCTATTTCTATATCTATTTGGTTTCTTCCTCGCTGTCTCTTTCTCTCTCTCTCTGTCTCTGGTTCTCGTTTTATTTTTGACTACCTGCTGTGTCATGACGAATACGAAACTCGAAACATAATCATCATCATTCAATTTGGCATTATATTTGGTACAATCGGTTGTCAGAGACCCCCGGAGGCTATGGGTTCCTTGAAGTCAAAATCTGCCTCACCCAAACATAAGACACAAGTTTCATTCGCAGTCTCTCTCTATCGCTATCTTTCTCTCTGTGTCTGTGTCTCACACTTTCTCTCTCTCTCTCTTCTTCTACAATCGGTTAGTAATCATGTAATTAATAAAAGACTTAAAGGGCAAGTGTCTTTGGAATTAAAGCTGAGGAGTACGAGGCTAAAATCGCTTACATAAATCCAACTAAGTAATTAGTTAATGTTCTCCAAGGTTGGTCTTATTATTTGAATTTTCGCAATCTTCAGTCAAAACAACAATAGTTGCAGCAACCATTGACATGATAAGAGTGAAAAGATTGAAGAATGATTATATTTCCTATTTTTCATCTTGCTACTTGCTCAAGTTAACATAACCCAATAGTTACAGGATTCCAATATCTGTTGGGATAAAAATTGTGGCTTATGTGTTCGAAACATATTGTGCTCGTAATTAATGAATACTTTTAAGTATCTGTTTGATTTGAATATAATTTGATTTGAATTTAATTGAAAATCAAGTGAAAATTGTTTTCTTTCTTTGCAGCAAAACAATGAAGAAAAAAAAAATGGGTTGAAGGTAGTTAATTCTATTATTAACTTGGCCCACTGTCAGATCACGCTGCGTCATGGCTGCACCTTCTTCGCACCACCTTCGCCCCATCTAACTATTTGCCTCTCTCTCTTTCTCTCCGCCTGCTTCTCTCTTTTCGCTTCATTCGTTCATTCATTAAATTCTATTTGTCTGCTCCGTTTATGTCAATCAATTTTGGGGTATTTTTTTTCTTCTGTTTTGTTTGTTTGTTGGCGGCATGGCGGAAGTGCATGTCAGTGCTATAGAAATTCATTTAGAATTATATATCTTTCTTTCCCTGTCTAACTACACATAGCCATCACCTGTCTCTGTCGTTCGCTCTCTTTTCGTGTTTGGGTGAATACCCAAAAAAAAAAAAAAGGGGGGAACACAAGCCGACAAAAAGTGGGTCAATTTGTGTGGCGAGTTGTTGGCCGTCGTTGATCGTTAACATTCTTCTTGTTGTTGACTCTACTACATCTTTAACTTCGATTCCCTCTCTCCACCCTTTCCGTCTCTTTCTCACTCTGTCTCTCATACACTCTTGCCGTCTCTGTTTCTGTTTGACTCGATTTGCTTATTGTGTTAATCATGTTTCACTTTTTAGTTCGCATTCACCACGACAACTTTTGCATTATTCCGCTGGGCTCGTGTGTGTGTGAAAATGTTTGCTTCGATTTGAGAACGCTTCAAATTTATAATGCTGCTATATTGTGGTGAAAGTTTCTATGTGTGTGTGTGTGTGTGCGATAGGTGCTAATTGATTGACCAACAGCAAGTTCGTGTCTTAAGTCTTTCGTTTTTTTCATACAATTTTTAAATTGTTTGTTTTTTTTTTCACGTTTTTTAGCTTTTTGCAAATATTGTAAATTACTTACCACAAAATGGTATACCCTCCGGCACCCATTGACTTTTGTCGCACACACGTCGTGCGGGACCAAGCAGCTCGAATCCTCGCTCACAGCTATAGGAGGCAACTGTACCCTGTGTTAGATTCGCATTCGAGAACACAACGCTACTGTGAGCCGGCGATCCAGGAAAACTGCAATCCGATTCTGTAAAATGAAACGAAAAATATAAATAAGAATTCAAAAAAAACTGAAAATATTTTTGGTGAAATCTTCGTATGATTTCGATTGATTTCTAATGCCATTTGATTGATTTCTTAATTAATGTTCTCATAAGCCAGTCCCACATTTCATCTATCTGTCTTTATATCTCCCAACGGCTACTCAATCATCTATTAATCATTTACGAAATGAAGTTCTTTCGACTCATCTAATATGAAATCGTATTGACATTGGGCTAAGCCTGGGAACTAAATTGAAAATAGACGGAACAAAAGCAACAAAAAACAAAAAAAAAAACAATACTAATCATAGAAATTGCACACGGTATTCACAATTTTTGCATATCTTACAGATGCAAAAACATAGATACAAACACTTCATGAATAAAAGTCTTGTGGTTGCGGAGGAGACGAAGAGGGGGATAAGCACTCGGTTATATACAAAACGAGTAAGTAACAAAACAACAACAACAAATGCCAACTAAATTGATGGCTTTTTTCTATGCTTGACAGTTGCCGCTTGCTGCTGCTGCAGCTATTTTTCTCACGCTTTGCATTGACAATACCAACAACAACAGCAGCAACAACAAGTCGAGAACATTTTGCAATCTTTGAATACCTAACATTTTTGACACACACACACACACACACTCATTTGGCCAGTGACCAAAGGCAACCTCAGCACCAACAACAATACTGCTAACAAATATAAAAAAAAACTGGAACGGAACTTGCCTAATTGTTAAACAAAAATTAAAAAAAAAAAACCTTGCTGCTAACCAACACTTAAGACTTGTTATTGTCCAGTGACAAGTGCTTTGTTCCAGTGCTAAGAAAAAAAAAATGCACTTAATTATCAACTGATTAATAAATTCAAAGAATCTGCCTCAGGTGATAATCTTTTGCGTGCTTCCACAATGTGTTAAATAATAAAATGACTTGACTTGTTTCTATATTACCTTTAAGCTCTGTAATAAGTTGATGTAGTCAGTTGACGTTATGAAAAACTAAGTTATGAACTAGATTTTGATGGAAAAGAAAGAGCGCTCAGATAAAACGCACTTTTTTCCGAGACCCTGAAGCTCATCTAATCTCTATTCGATAATAATGCATGAATATCTCATTCGACGGGCTAATAAATTAACTTTCTTCCGTAGTGCATATATTTTTGAATATTTACATAAATTTATAACTTTAATTCAACCATCATCAAATTATTATTAATATTTTTCCTTCTTTCTTTTCTATTTTTCTTAACCATAATCAATAAATAAATAAATCAGTTCAAAGAATCAATTTTTTTATTATTTAATTTGTGGTTCAATAAATTTCTGTTCTATTTTCAATTTAATTTTGAAATGCATACTGAAAATTTATCTTCTACAAAAACTTTACGACTTTAAGTATAAACCTGAGGTCATATACAAAAAAGTTAAGTCCAATGATATTGTAAGCTTTGCCAACCTTTTTTCCAGCTTTATTTACTTGTAATTCTCAACTAGTTTTAGTTACATGGATTCTTTAGCAAAATCTGCTGATGATTCGATTTGAGCCCTTCAAAGAATCTGATCAGCTTTTTGTGCTGCCTTGTTAAGGAACCTTCTGGGTAAGATCAACTTTGAGCCTCAACAAAAGCGTAAAGATTTAGTTAGTAAAACTATATTCTTAAATTTATGAGAAATAAATGTTATCAAAGTTCATTCCTAAGCAATGATTTCTGTTTTTCATATTACATATGTATATTTTCTCAATTTTGGTATAAACATTATATATATGGATTACTGCTTGAGGCTATTAAGTTTAGTAGCTATTAGTCTAGCATCTAGATCTATGTATGTAAGTCTATACCATTTTTTAGTAGGTAAAGCTGGATCTTTACATAATCAACTATAGAAGTTGGAAGGGAAGTTGGTGGAATGGAAAGGAATAAAGTATGAAAGATGAGAGAGAGAGATAAAGAGAGGGAGAGAGAGGCTGGTAAATCATTAAAAATCGCTTGTACAAGAAGTATACATATGTATGTACATACATATGTAGCTCAACTTATGGTTTAGCTTCGACTTTGTAGTTGGTTTCAACTGCAGTCAAGACCACTCATCAGGTAACCAGTCGGCCAGTCAGGCATGCCATAAATGATCGAATAACTGCAACATCATTTGACCAGTGCAACTTTCCAACTTCAAGTAGAAGCAGCTAAAGCAACAGCTGCAACTCCATTAAATACAAATACAACAACAAACAAACAAACTAAAGGCAAAAAAAAAACATGCTTTGCTCTCTCAAAGTTGGTGTTGTTGTTGCTGTTGTTGTTACACATTTTCAGCAGTCGCAGCATCATCTTTCTTCTTAACTAAGCCAATCTTTGGCTCTTGGCTTCTTGCCTCTTATACAATCTCAATGCCAAATGCAATTTCATCATAACGGTGCCATCTCTTTTCTACCTACCTCGTCTTCAACCCACACTATCACAACGTGGACCCCAAACGAAATTAGTTCAGGCAAATTGCAACAGATATAGATATAGGTAAGATATAGTACATAAATAACAATAACAACAATAGTGATAATAAAAAAAAAAAACAAAACAACTACAAAAAGAAAGAGAAATATGACTGAGTCATTTGTCACGCAAATTAAGAAATCAAGTTCATGAAACATTATTTTTTTTTTCTTATTTTGTTTTGTTTTCAATTTCAGTTTCAGTTACCAACAACAACAAAATCAGAAACAAAATTACCCTAAAAAAAAGAAGGTAAGTAGGAAAAAGAAGAAGCAACTTCCAACTCCCACGCTGAGGAATAAAAAAGCACACGAAGAAGAAGAAGAAGAAGATTGCCCAAGGCAACCATGCATGAACAATGAATGAATGCGACTTGATGCGGGTTTGAGTTTTTGATGATACACTCGCTACTTACACTTACATAGACATCAAGAAACAGTTGCGCCTCCCCTCGAGGGGAACTACCAATCGTGGGAGGAAGCCAGAAATGAAGATGAGTACGTGAGCTTAACTGGCACATTATAAGAAACGGAGATGCACTTCCTTGATATATGCAAAACATTATTAGGCGCCAATATTATGCCACTTCGTTCACTTCAAGAATCGTAGGTTCTTCTTATGAAAGAAAGTATCTATCAAGTTTAGTGCTGGAACTAACTTTTAGTATGTCTTCATTTCAGACACAAAGAGCCTCTAGATAGTCATGGTAATATGATATAATAATAAACTTGTTTTAATTAAATAAGTCAATTAAAATATTCAAAGAGAAGTTATACAAATTTTTGCAAAAGCCTCTTTTTTTTGACCAATTCTTTTCGTGCCTTTATCTGTTTAAATGTGCAATATAATTTCACGCTATCTTCGCTTGTCTCCATCTCTTTGAGTCTCCATCTCGTTGGGTTATGCTACACTATGCTACATATGTATCTGTATGTGTGTGTGTGTGTGTGTGTATTATGTTGGTAGGTACTTCCACATGGCGGCATTAGTACTGAGGTTTTTGTTTCTGTACTTGTTGTTGTTTGCTTTGCTTTCATTTGCTTTCTACGTGCGCGAACTAAGTGAAAGTGATACCCCGCATACACACACACACACACACACACATACATAGACAGACACTCGGACCTACACACACATAAATTACATTGACAAGAGCAAGAGCAATTTGTACAACAATATTATATTATGCAGACGGAATATTCATTGTGCGATAAAAATCATATAATAATAATAATCATAATAACCGTTATAATTTCCAACTTGTTTTGGACATGGTCCGGTTCGGTTGTTGTTGTTTTTGTTGTTGTAACAAATTGTCCATCAACGCCTTGGTCTTTTCTTTTGTTTAACTTTTGCGTTTTTAGCTTCGGCTTTGTTACCATTTCTATGGCATTTGATTTGAAGAAAAATTCGAATTGTTGTGCCAAAAAAAAAATGTGAAAAGAAGCAAACGAAAATGAAGAACAGGAAAGCGAAAGCTATGCTTAATTAGTTAGTTGTCATTTATTTGAAGCTAATGTTTCGGTTAATAAACAAAATGAAATGCTAAAGTGGGTTAAAGGAAAACTTTATGAAATAAACTCAACACGATTTTAAGAAAATTGATTAATTTCTTAAGCCCACATAAATTTGTTTAATAATAAAGTCTTGGAGGGAGGAGGGAAACAAAAATGCAGCATTACATAATATTGGGTGATTTCCCAAAAAAGCAAAAATCTGACAGAAACTTGATTAGTCTATTGGTATGCAGTTGGCATAGTCTGTTGCAACTTTCTACAACAGCAGCAGCAACACCAACAATTAGTGACCCAACCCAAAGTCGAACTAAAGCCACCACAATCCGACACCCCGTTGTCCCCCCACCCCCCAGGCCACGTCTCCAATTGGCTGAACAACATACACAATGTCTGCAATTTGCGTATGGCGGCTAATTTCATTTTAAATGCGCAACGTCAAGTGCACAAGTGGAAATGACAAAAGAAAAGACGAAGACCCATGAAGACCACAATGGCGTTGAATGTGCAGATGCATTGCTGGTACCTCTTCCCCTTCCCCTTCCCCTTCCCCTTCCCCATGCTCAGTCTGGAGGCTACAGTTTTAGCCTAATTGCCATGCGAGTAAGGTAAAGGTAGGCAGAGGCTCTCTACATAAATGAGGCGCAAATAGTTAAAGTTATGTGGTGTAGAGTGGTGGTTAGTGAGACAGGAGGGGAGGGGGGGATGAATTAAGACTCCAACTGCTTTCTTTGTTCATTGTGAACTGCTTACTACTGGCTGCTTGACCCAGGCGCTAATTAAAGTTGTAAAGATGCAGCCAATGGAAGTTGCTGAACGGGGAGGAGGAGGAGGAGGAGAATTGTGCCAGAGGAATTGCTAGGGAGTCGTCTTCTGAAGGCATTTGGTAGGCGTCATGCGCTGATTGCCAACCGCCCACGCTTCGTCGACTGACTGTGGCTTCCTACTTCATTCCTATGCCGCCTACTCCTCCATGATCTGTTCTTGCCGCTTCAATTACGAAATTGAAAAGTGCAAGTGCTTGTAAAAACAAAAACAGAAATAACAGAAACACTCAATTTGATGACCCAATTGCGATAGCTGAGCTTTGTCTTCTGAAGAGATCGTTATATCAAGTGAAAATTTTACAACTTACGCTTTTCCCTTTTTCCCTTTTCTACTTGGGTTTTTCTTTAGATTTTGATTTTGAATGTGTTTGTGTTTTGTTTTGTAGTTTTCTTTCGCTTAGCGGGGACTTGGCAAATGATTCATGTTAAATAATTTCAAGTTTCAAGACTATGGAAAAGAAATTTGTGTTGGCCTGGTCGAAAACGGTTGTTTTTTTTTTTGGACCGTTAGCCTATTCCAGGTGCCCATCTTCTTAATGAAGAGACGCTGCAGATGCAGATGAGAATGATGATGTTCATAATGATCATGTTGTCGGTTGCCGTTTTGAGGCTGATTGGTTTTGGATTTACATAAATTGGCGCTTGACTTGACCAGTTTGTTTTGTCTTTTAGTTTGTTTGTGTGTTTGTATGTGTACGTGTGTGTGATTTTTTTTTTTGTATCTGACTCACGCAGCTTCTTCTTAGCTTTTTCTTCATGTCTTTGTGTATTCTGTTTCTTATGGTTCATCTTGTAGCTCTGCTTCGTCTTCCTCTACTTCTTTTGACCCAGTTAAGAGTGTAGTAGCTTGGTGCTACGAGTTTGACTCTGAGTTGGAGCTAAACTTGGAGTTGGAGTCGGAGTTGTCGGCGAATTAGTAGAACCTCGTTAAAATGCATTTCGCAAGTGTTTCGCTTGTTTTTGTTTTTTTTTTTTTTGCGCAATAGATGCGCCTTGTTAAGTCAAATGAAACTTTTTCAATGTTTTGTTTTGTTGCCTTTTTTTCTTCTTCTCTATTTTCGTTTTTTTTTTTATTTTTTGGTAAGTTTGTTGCCTAAGTCTTTTGATTTGAACTTCCGCTAATGCTTGGCCATTTGCTCAAAGGCAATAAAATTAAAGGCATATTCACTTTACTACCGAAAGAACAATTGGCTATAATAACAAAGACACTTGTTTGGTTTGAACTTTAGATAGAACTTTCATTAGATAAGAGCTCACTGAAAAGTTTATCGGCAAAAACAAAAGAAAACGTTGTTATTAATTTAAACAAATTAGTGAATCTTATTTAATTATCCCATTTATCGAATCCATTTAAGTACAGAAGTTTAAATATCAAATGCAAAACTAAAACACTTTAATTTCCATGAATGAAACCAAAAAAGAATTGAATATTCAATTTACACACTGCTTGGGCAAATAATTTCAAGTAGGGCATCAAAGTGGTCGTATAATATTGCATAGAGTACCAATAATGATTTTATTTATTTGGGTTTGTTTTTTTCATTATGCGTTTCATTGCTTTGCCTTTTAGAATTAATTGCGCATAAAAATTGCCCATCATGGGCATTAAATGAGACATCAAAAGAACGTCTACACACAGACAACCACACAACCACACATGGGCACACATGAGAGTTGTGTGTGTGTGTGTGTGTGTGTGTCTTCTTGTGATTGTCTGCTGTCTATGCTTCATGAGTGGGTCTTGTCTGTAAGTTGGCATGCTAAAAGCTGCTAAGCGTATTAAATAAACATGCGCTCTGACTTGACTTCTCATTTATGTAACGGTACGCACAACAACAGCAACAACAATAAATTTCAAGCGTAAACAGTTACGTAAAACAACAACAACAACAGCAGCAGCAGCAACAAGTTGATAGAACTAACAATAACAACATTAACAGCAACAACCAGATGATGAAAATGAAGAAGGCGAGCCGCTGGCAACATGACAATGACAGCATCAAGCATCGACAACGCGATCCAACAGCAACTCATTCCTCCGCACCCTACCATCGTTTCCCCCCCTGTCCATATCTCTCTCTCTCTCTCTGTCTCTACGCCACCAAGTGGCAGCATCTTTCACCTGATGACAACAGGGTCTATGTCTATAATATGTCTTTCTCATTCTTCTTTCTTAACAATTTCTTGATATCTCGCTCTAAGCTTTTTATAACAGGTTCGATATGATTTTGCGGCACTTTCTGCCGCAAAGGAAACGCTTGATTGCCGCCGCTGCCGCTGCCACCGCTTCTCTCAAAAGCAAGGCCAAGCAACGGCAATCGATTCAAACAAAAAAGAAGACCAAGAAGAAAAAGAAGTGGAGAGAGAGAGAGACAGAGACACTATCGACGACATTGACCGACGACGACGGCGACGGCTTGGATATTGGGTAGCTGGAACTGAAGCTGAATCTAAAGCTGGATGCCCAGTTGACCGCATTCCAAACACACACAAGCCACAACACACAACACACACAAATCAATGTGCAAGCTGTAGAAAAGTGTTGCTGGCGGCAATGTATTTATTATTTTTTTTTTTTAGTTTTTGCACACCAGCAACAGTTGCTGTTGCTTTGTTGTTGTTGTTGTTGTCCTTCTCTCTGACACTAACTGGGTCAGCACTCAGCCCAAAAGCAAGTTGCTTGCTTGCGTGTGTCTGTCTGTCTGTCTGTCTGTCACTTGCCAGAGCAGCTGCTGCTGCTGCTGCTGCTGCTGCAGCCAAACACCTGCATCATCAGCAACATCAAAGTATTTCAGTTTACTGGCTCGTGCTATGGCACAGTCACAGTGAGCACTTATTGTTGAGTGCTTACTGTACTTGCAGCAGTTGCCTAATTTTTTCGTTTACCTTTTGTTGCTGCTGTTGCTGTTGCTGTTGCTGTTAGCATTTATTTTTGGTGTTGTCCGCCTAATTTGTAAGTTTGTGAACATTTTCAATGCTATGCGAAGATATATATTTTTTTTTCTTCTTTCCATTCAGGTTAATCTGCTTGAGAACAGCAGAAAATGGAAATGAAGAATAGTTTAAAAAACAATTTGCATAAAACTTAAAAGAAGAACAAAAGGAAAAACCACCATTTTGTCTATAGACACTAAATCAAATAAACTTTTGTCGACTTTCTTTTTGTGTTCATAAGAAAATCTCCCTCCCAAAAATAAACAAAACAACAAAAAATAATAAAAAACAATTTTGGAATTTTTGTCAACGTTGCTGCTGCTACGATATGCAAATGGGCCAACAAATAATAAAAGGTGGATCCAAAAAAAAAAACAAATAGACAAAGTCACATAGACAGCGTGAGAGACAGAGAGAGAGAGAGTGGGAGAGTGAGAGAGATAAACAGAGTGGATTTCCCTTTAGAAATCTCAAGTCATTTTAATTATAAAAAAAACATATTTGGAATTTTATCTAGTTTTACCGCTAGCCAAAGACTTTGAGAGAGCCCCCACACTGGAATGAAAATTACGAAACTCAAATGAAATCTTTTTAGCCACAGCAGGTGGATACAGCCAGTTGCAACAAGATGTAACTGTAGCTTTTTGTTAGTTATTGATTGGTCAAGACAGAGAGAGAGAGAGACCAGCGGAGAGATCACCAAACACTTCCGATTGCCTTTGTTACCATTGTCTTAAGGCCAGAAGATATTTATACACGAGTAGATAAGCCAGAAGTAAAGTCATTGAACTTGCATCATGATCAGCAACATTTATGAACAGAAGATGATGATAATGGCGAATAAAGCGAAACAATGCAAAATGGCAAAAACGGCAAATTGCAATTTCTTTTTTGCCTCTTTCCTCATTCCCTCCAATAAGTTGTCTGCCATTATCTCCTCCAATATATGTTTAATGATTATAAATATAAAGAAAGAAAGAAAAAAACTAATATTAATATTGCAAAAGTTAACGTTATGCTCAACAACAACAGCATAACGAAGTTTGATTAGCATAATTCAAGCAACGAAAATTGGTTTCATTTAAATAACATTGAACTGCTTGCATAAATTGAGCGGAAGACTCGAAAATTATAGGAAAAACTACAAACATATTAATTGAAAATTCAAACAATATAAATATATACAAATTTGTAGATCAAATTTCAGAGAATTACTTTATCACAGATTAGATTAGATATCACAGATTTGTCTTAGAGAATTAAGCATTACTTTAATTAAAACTATCAAATACATCTATTTAGATTATGATTTTCTTCCAATTTTCAAACCAGACTGCATAAAAACAAAATATATTATCTCAATCTGTTTGTTGTATAAAATATCAGCTAATATCTAACTATGTCTTAATATCTATATAAGATATGCTCATTTATTTTTGTAATAAAATTGATTCAATCTCTTTCTCTATATGTATTATGTATCTATGTAATAAGTAAAAAGGATGGCCCAAGGACTCGAGCTTTTATAAGGAAGAAATGCAGAAGCTTCTTAAAAATACACAGACTTGATTATTAACTGTATGAATTGCCAATTATTTCCCTATCTAAGTAAATTTTGTGTTCTAGTTATGAATCTAATCGAAAAAACTTGAAGCTTCAAATTTTTTATTTAGATACATTTTTAGTTACCCAAATATATGTTTTTTTTTGGTGAAAGTTCTGTCAGAAAGTTTGATTCATTTGATTCATTCAAAAATTAATCAATTAGCAACCATTTGATTCTTTGCTGGAGGATTGAGGGTGTGTCTATAACAACATTCCATTCAAACTCATCTCAATTCGTCCCATGGTTGATTATCATCTTCATTATTATTATTATTATTATCGCATAAATTTCAATTAACGTGTTGTTGGTGTGTGTGTGTGTTTTTTTTTTGGGTTGGCCAACAACCTCCTACAACTACTACTACTATTATTATTACTAACTGCCGTTTGTTCCCTCCTACTCTTCTGCCCCTCTAGAGAGCAGTGTTTGGGTTTTTGGGACGTGAGCGTTTTGAATTGTCTTTGAATATAAATGGCATTGCGGACTGCAGTTAATATAAACTACATACTTTTCCACACTTGCAACTTTCGCATTTGCTTGATATGAATGTGTGTGTGTGAGAAATTTTAATGTCATAGTGAAAATGTTTGAAAAGTGAAACTAACGTCTCTAATAAATAAATGAAATTGTTTGCTATTAACAACGCATTTAAATGCCAGCTATGCCATCGCCTTAGGATAGGGAGAAGAAAGAGTCACACAAGGTGTAGCAAATGTTGAGCAGAATTTATGCGACTTGCTGGTTTGTCTCTCTCTCTCTCTCTCTCTCTCTCTCTCTCTCTTTCTCACTCTTTTAACTTTAATTAATTGTAATATATGTACAATTGTTGCTGGTGTTGCAGTTGCCATTTTCGAATGGCAACAAATTGGCTTCTGTGATTCACGACGATTCCAATGCCGACAACAATTGAAATTGTTATTAATAATTGCTTTGTTAATAACTTTAAATGCTCGATTCAAACATCGTGTGTGTGTGTGTGTGTGAACGCGTTGGCTGAATTGTATTGCGTTTCGTCACTTGGCCCCAAAAAATCAGCAAATTGCCATCAAATATTGAACCGAACAACCAATTGAAAATGCCTTTTGAGACACTTTCATTTTGAAGCTAAAAAGATGTGTCGGGGTCATTTCGATTATAAACATTTTGAATTTTGTCGTTGATGAGTGAGCTTTCATCATATTTATTAAAATTCATCAAACGTCGGGGTCACCAATTGGCACAAATTCAAACTATTTAGTGGGAAAAGTATTATTTGCCAGAGAATTTGCAAAAAAGAAAAAAGAAAAAAAAATGGAACATTTTGTAAATTTACGTTCGGCTTTGCACACCCTCGAGCTCAGAGAAAAACAAAAACACCTAACAACAACAGAAACAACAACAAACTTATCGCATTACATAAAGAAACTGTTGACTTTGGTTGGCAAAACTTTTAACTCGGGATGTTACAATTGTCACCCGCATCATCATTCACATAATTCTCATGGGCCTAATGACTTTTGGTTGGGCAAACAAACAAACAAACATTAAACAAAATGTGGTTAGACAAAAAAGTAAAAGTAAATACAAAGATGAGTCTATGAGTATGAAAATCTTTTAAGCCCTCTCCCGCTTCCCCCTTTCTCAGTCTCTGCAATTTACCCACGCATATTCAACTAGGATTTTTCTTCCTACTTCCTTGTTAGATCTATGTCGCTTTCTCTATCTCTTTCTTTAGCTTTAGCTGTCTATAATGTTATGTAAACTCGACCACAGCAGCCACAACATAATGATTATTGCCATGCATGCGTGCACCGAGCCATTGCCACGCCTATGCATTAAACGCCCTTTTTGCCATAGCCATAGCCATATATATTTGTATGTATATACATATTTGTGGTTCGGTTCATTGTGCAAAGCCAACATCAGCAGCAACAGCGAAAGAAACGAAAAAAAGATACATTGAAAACAAACTACAAGATACAAAAGGTATCCATATTATAACTATATAAAGTTTCGCATTGCAATTAAACGTAAAACTTCCGCAATTTGTTGCTGTTGCTGATGATGATGATGAGGAGTTGGTCATACATCATGCAGATACAGATAGATATTTATATATACATATATATAAGTATATATAAATGTACATGTATCTGCAGGTATATACACATGCCAATTAGCTGCTAATTTTGCTTCTTTCTTTCTTGTCTCTCTTACTTTTACTTTTTACGTTTTATTGTCATCAACTTTCCCAGCATCATTTTAGTTGTTTGTTTGTTTGTTTGATTTGTATTATTTTTTATTGCATTGCTGAGACTGATGCTAGAAGATATCGTTCGTTGGGACCAATGTTTGATAGGGAAACATTGAGGAAAATAGTCTTTGGAATTAATGACTATACGTAAGTAGAAATAGCCAAGAGACAGATCGATATTATTTCCATTTAAGGTCTATTCTATGAACAGGATTTACTTCCTTTTCCAACTTTTTGCAAAGTTTTCTATTTTTTTTCTGTAAGTCAACTTTAGTTTTGTTAATGTTCCTTAAATACTATTATTTCCTTTAGTCTCCCCTCGTATTTAAATAAGAGAGAGAGAGAGAGAGAGAGAAAAAAAACCTCTTGGTTTTTTTTTTGCTTTTCAGTCTATCTTCTATTACATATACATCTCTCCCTCTGTCGCCCTTTCTCTCTCTCTCTCTCTTCATTGTCTTCTTGCAATTTTTTATTCTCTTGTGCATTCCCCTTTCTTACTTAAGTTCAAGGTGGCTTCCTCTTGCGTGTTCTCTATGGCCTAGTAATTTGAATCGAATGCCACGTGCAGAGAAGGTAAAGGAGGAGTTAATAAGTAATCGGATCTATTTTTAAGCAGGTGTTGAACAGGTGACGTTCTATTTTGCGCATTTTCCTTGTCTTCTTCACTTGTCTTTGTCTCCGTTTGCTGCCACGTGCAAAAGGCAAGTTCGTTGCCTAAGTCTTTTGATGTGGCACATATTTTTTTCTCTCTCTATCATTCTCTGACCCAAACAAACATCCGTTTCCTGACCAAAACGGCGCCTCCCCTTCACCTATAGATACCACACACACACATACACACACATGTTTATATGTGTGCATAAATGATCTCATTTTTGATTCTTGTTGTCGCCTATATCCCACGAAACAATTAACAGGCAACAACAACAAGTTGACCGATAAAAATAACACAAGCTGACCAAACACTTGACTCGGAACTGGGTCTGGTTGCTCGGTTCTCGGTGCTGGGCACTGGGAACGTGGGAAAACAAAATGCACTGAAACCAGAAACGGAAATCCAAAAAACAAAAACAAAAAAAATACACACAAAAAACGGCAGCAAAAAAATATATGCAAAAAATGTGAAAAAGAATTTTCGTTTTTAAGGTGTGGCAGCAGCAGCAAGAACAACTTTAACCGATCCGAAAATGGGTGATGAAAACAGGCAACGACAAGTTGCAACGAGAGAAAATTTGTGTGTGTTTTTTTTTCTGTTTTTGGAAAATCCTAAAATTTTCTATACCCTGACGACATAATGTTATACATGAATATATAAGCACTTGGCTTGAATCCTCTAACCAGAAGGCAAAACATTATACAAATCTGCTGGAAAATCTATTAAAACAAAAGACTTTTCAATACTATATATAGCTAGGAACTAATTTTTATAGCAATGCATTGGAGTGCTTAAAATCTATTTAACAGCTAACAATTACTTATTTAAATGAATTTAAGTGTTCAAATCCTTTCTATTCGTAAAGCAAACTATTTGGAAACTTTCTATAGAAATTTCTTGTAGAAATTTTAAACAAGCTATGTCATTGTCAGGAATTTAGTAACTGAAATTTTGATGGCAAGAAGAGTTTCTCCCTGATCAAAGCCGTTGCGACCCCTTAAAGTATGCAATACTTCAGCTAGGAAACAAAAAGAGGAAAAGTTGTCATTTCGTCTTACTACTTCATACCAATTGGCAATTAATAGAGAGAGGCGATAAATTGAGTGTTACTAAGCGCTTGCAAACCCCTAAAGTATGCAATAGTTTTGTTTAAAGTCTGTCTATTGAACGTTTAAGATACTAAAGGGAGTTCAGACGTCGTGGCAAATAGATTTAACTTGGCGAATTTCCACAATTTCGTGTTGTTCTTTTTGCTTTTTGTTTGTGTTTGGTTTTTTTTTTGTTTTTTTGTCGTCTTTCGCTTGACACACTCACCTATATTCTGCGCTTGCGCCAACGCCAACGCCACCAGCAGCGGCAGCAACAACTGCGTGCCTTGCATTGTTGTTGCTCTCTCCCTCACTCACTCACGGTGTATCTCTCCTCTCTTTCACTTGCTCGCTCTCGTTGCGGCTTATTCGCGCTGGGATGTTTCAACTTTTGTAAGGCTTTTCTTTTTTTTTTTTTCTTTTGTTATTGGTTTTTGGGGATCTATTGCTTTAGTTTTCGGTTTTCGATTTTCCGGAATTGATTTTCACTGTTTCTGCATGTGCACTTGTTTCAACCTTACACAGGTTGCAGGAGACATGAAGGTAAAAACTAACAAAACCAACAAAAAAAAAACCAACAAAAAAAGAACCAAGAAATCTTTTAGTTTAGAATTCGAAAAGCACTTGGTTCAAAAAAAAAAAAAAATACAACTAACACGCACGACTTTCTTTTATAACGATTTTAAAATATTATTTGGAAATTTGTAGAAATTTATTTTACCGATGTGGTAGGTCGGTGTAATAATTGGTTGTTTTTCTTTTAATTTCAGTTATCGTTTCGGTTTGCCGTGGCCACGAACCGTACGCTTGGAGCTCTGCAGTTCAACTGAAGTCAAAGAAGTTTCAAGTTACTGCACGTAAACCAAATCGTTTCAGTTAAGCTTTGGGGCCGAGCGAGTTACACGAACAAACGAACGAACTTCTTTCACTTTACTCTCTCACTCGAGTTACTCTCGCACTCTCTCTCTCTCTCTAGCTATCTTAATGTGTCTTTCTTTCCCCTCGTTAGATGGATAGTTCGTGTGGTAAGCTCGGCTTGAACTGTTGTCTGATGCAGCTGGAAAGCAACTGAAAATTCATTGCGTTAGGCGTCTTGTAAGAGGCGGCGCTTGACTTTTTCTGTCGCCGACAATCGACGCAGCGACGACGGGACGCTGCACACTTGTTGCTTGTTGTTGTTGCTGCAGGTAGAAGGCTTTTGGCAAGTGCAGAGACAAGACTTCCCCCTTACCCTGGTCAATGGTGTTCAATATATATGTATGCTCTTGTGCTTCTTGTATTAGGGCCATCCATCAATGGCAAATCTAGAGACTACTTCGATCAGCTTCTAAAACGGTAATTACAACTAATACAGGTTATGCAACTGTTGCTCCAACTTCCACTACGACTTTGACTTCAACTTGGACTCCACCAACTCGATTGGTGTGTTTGTGTGTGTGTGTGTGTGTGTGTGTGTGGACCAATTTTGTTGTTTTAGAAATATTTCGAGATCCAACTCAAACTTGGTCAATTCATTGCCACAAAACGTTGCACAATGTGCATACAATCTTGCTTTATTCCATAAAAATATGTGTATATTTGCATGCCACAGATCTCTGAGCCATGCCAAGCCAAGCCAAGCCAAACCAAACCGAAGACATAGAACTGAAAAAAAAAAAACAGAAATCGTCGAGGTAGAAGTAAGCCAAATGGTCAGCAAATTGGAGCATCTCATTGGAGGAATCGAGTTAAAGTTGCAGTTGCAGTTACAGGCGGCGCAGCATCGGCATCAGCATTCCAACTGGGTTTCTGTTTTATTCTGTTTTTTGCCTTTGCTTTGGGTGGTCAGCCAACGCATAATTTGTGTGACACAAGTGGGCCAAATGGCAAATACACATAGAAAAAGAATAGACATTTATGTATGTAAATATGTCTGTTGGACAAATCTAAAAAAGAAATAAACACATTGCAAAAATAATGACCCAAGTGGAAATGGGGATTGCCGCTAAGCAAATGTTGAATAAATTTTTATAAATTACAGCTTATGCTAGGTCTGAGTTCGTCTTGTATCTTCTAGAGGTCTCCCAGATATTTTTGAGTTCGTTTTGAATAAGAGTATTCAGTTATGTTTAAATGACATAGTGCGAATCTAAGGGGAGTCACAAGATGTCTATGTGTGTGTGGTTATTTTGTAGTGTTTTTTATCCTGCATAAAAGAGAGATTAAACCTTGAATAGCTTTTTATAAGTTCAAATAATTATAAAGAAGTGAAATACTCCTATGCCGGAGTTATTGATGTAAAAAAATTGGGGATAACAATAAAATAAATAAATAAATTTATAGAGCCTATGACTATTTACATACTTTGATATTAAATATATATTTATTTGCTAAAATAGTTCTACACTTGAACCTTAGGCAGATGTAAAACTTCGAAATGGGATAACTTTGCCCCTTGAAGTATGCAAAGCATTCAATAAATTTATAACTTTTCTTAAGTCCAACTTTTCGTAAGTCTTAATAAATAATGTTTGCTTCGAAAACTATTCTTTATTATTCACAATTTTACCAATTTCTTATATATGTGTATACTTCAAAGATATACTAATTGCATATTTAAGGGGGTAAATTTTTCCATTTCGAAACCGTACTCCTTAAACATATTTAATGAAACTGCCTTTTTTTGTCATATTTATCGATTTATATAGTCAAATAGAATGCACAGCACTGATGGATCAAGATTAACGGATATAGTTTTAGAAAAACAAAAGATTAGATTAATTATTCAGTTTTAACTTTTCAATAGAGCTTCCATTTTCGATTGCTTTGCTCTAGTTAAGAACTTTTGCTGATTAGCTTTTTTTGGTATCTAACATCAGCAGTAGCTGAGAGTTATAATCATCATCATCATCATCATCATTATCATTATCATCGTCTGTATTAACGATTTGGGTTTTTGCTAGTTAAAGTAAACGACTTTTGTTTTAAGTTTTTCATTTTGTTTTTGTTGTGTTGTGTTGTGTCTGTTGTTGTTTCTGTGGTGCCTTACACATTTCTCGACAATGGTCCGGGCTCTTGGCAATTGTCTGTCACATTTTTGCGTTTTGTACTTTTAACCCAGTTCCATCTTTTACCAACAATGACACAAAATGTTGTATGTTGCAACTTGCAGCGACTTGTTGATTGTGTTGCCTCATTTCCAATTTGATCAAGCTAACTAAGTTGATGACCAATATGAAGACGATGATGATTAAGATGATTATGTGGAAGATGATCGATCGACATTTTTTTTGGTTCGCTTACAGTTAGCTGAAAGCAAAAGAAAACAAAAACAAAAATTAAGCTTGCGGCTAAACATTTAATTAGAAAAAGCGCTCGGGCTGATGTTCAAATGGGGAGCCAAAGCTAGAGTTGGAACTGGAGTTACAGATGGAGTTGATGGTGGAGTTGGGCTTGCCCATGGTCATGCTTTGTTGGCCACATCAGACAGACAATAGTAGAAGAAGCCTGCCCATGCCCACAGCATGCACCGTTGACTGTCGATAGACACGTGCTCCGATCGACGCCCACCTGACCAGTGACCAGTTGCCAGCTCCACCTGACCGCCGTCTGGTCTCTGAAACAACAAGGAAATCAACTAAAGCACACGCAACATCGCCCAAAAAAATAAAAAAAAAAAGAAAGAAATACCCACCTCTTGCCAGAGGGAAGGCTGGAGCAGAAGAAGCTGAAGCTGAAGCAGAAGAAGAAGAAGGCTGCAAGCCAGCCAAGCTTAACCAATTGTTGCATTTGTTGTTCTTGTTGAAATGCCCCACGATGCTCAATTAACAGAGTTACCATCCCCTTACCCAACCTCCTCTCCCCACTCATCCCACTCCACTCTATGCTACTAGTACGGCAAAACTATTTTCCATTTTCGCTTCATTTTCTATTTAGTGCTTTATTATTTTTAATTTTCAAGCCTCAAGATTAATGTTCTGAGTCGCTGCCTGTTAGGCTTCCCTTTTTCCAATTTTTACCAGTTTCTCCTCCAACACACACACACACTTAAAGTTCCTCGAAAATACCTTTGAATAAAGAAAGAGAACAGACGAAAAGGGCAGGGGGAGGTGCCTACCAAAGTGCCCCAATTGTGAATGAGCCAACATTTTTTTCTTTACACAAAAGTTAATTGTTGCCTATTCTCTTAATTGTTTATGGAATCATTCAATTTTCAAACTTTAAACAATCAAACAATTATAATGGGCACGAACTATTAAACAAAGAACTAGTTCATGTGGAAATTTGAAATTGAGAAAATTGAAATTTGTAAAATCTGTAATTTAGCATAAAACTAAAAGATGTTATGTATGAAGATTTTTCTGTTTAGAACAAGAACTAGTTTAAGCCCATTAGATTCGATCGTAAATATTGAATTGCATCCTATATATACGTACATTTTGTATATTTTATTCCTTTTCGCTTCCCCTTTAAAAAGAGACCGCAAAACAAGTGACTTGCAGTTCATTACCCACTGTGGTAACTCATGTTTTTGGTGGATTGCCCAACTCTTTGGGCTCTCTGGCTCCGACTCTGGCTTCCCCTCAGTTGGTAAGTAGTTAAAGCCTGGTTAAGCCTAAGTGTAGTTATTATTATACAATGGTCGCCCACAGAAAGTGAACTGCACTTAACAACGCACTGAGGTAGATGGACCCTAGCTCACAGTCTGCCGCCTTCTCTGCACCGAACGTCTCTACCCTTCCATACCTTAACCAACTAGACGTAAGACTAGGAGGTAACCAGGGATGGGTTTGGGCTTTTGGATTTTGTGGTTAGTTTGCAAAATAAAAAAAAAAAAACTAAACAGCAGCAGCGAAAAACTCAAGTTGAGGTAAAGTGAAATGTGTGCGCTTACATGAAACGAAAGTAAAAATCTTGTCTTTGTTTTTTTTTGTGTTTGTTTTTTTTTATTTTTTTTGCCAACATGTACAACATGAATTGTTGGGTTTCCAATACAACTAACCAACCAACCAACCAACCATCTATCCATCCATCTATCTAAGCAACCATCCATTCATACATTCATCCTCCTTCTCCATGGCAAAACTGACAGGTCTGGAGAGCTCTTTTGTTGTTGTTTGACACACACACAGACACACACATACACAAACACTCACTGAAATTCACATAGATATTTGCAATAATTTCATTTTTGGACACTAATGACAATGATGATGAATGCAACAATACCACCAAGTGGATGTCCAGAGTTGAAGAGAATTCAGGCCTTACATAAGACGGCAGCAACCACAGCAGCAGTAGCAATACCAACAACAACAATAAACATTGCAAACACAAAAACAAAGGCCATTGGGGAGACAGGGCAGCCTCAAGTGGATCTGACTTAGATGACTGGGTAACTACTTGGATTGTGTCAACTCGCATAAAACAGAAACAACAAAAAAGAAACAGAAAATGTAGCAATATGACATAAAAAAGGGCATACTAGCTTGCCATAGAAGAATTTTGAAAAAAAAAACCCAAGCAAAGCAACAAGTTTGACACTTATTCTAGCAATATATGGCCTAACAAAAGGGCCATACATTATATTTTCATAGACTAATTTAAGTGACCTAAATTAATTAAAATTGAGATGAAAGAATTTAAAGGAGAATATTGAGGAGAATGTTCAGAGAACGAGTTTGTAAAGAGTCAACGATGTACTTATTAAGCAACTATTCACTTTAACTATGTCCTTAAATAAAATTGCAATTAAGAAGAACGATTTGTGTGTTAACTGCGAGGTGGCCAAGAAAGATAAAAGCAGAAATCCTATGTAGAAATCGTATCCAGAAGAGTGGACAAAACAAAATACCAATCTTCCACATTAAAACAACATTGACACAAATCTTTTTTTAAGACTTTCAAATTATTTCTCACCCAAGCTTCTTTCTAGATGAGGATGCAGCTAATAAGCTTTTGATTTATGTAAAGAAGTAAAAGGCAAATTGAACCAATATGTAAAATAAGTGTTCTCAAGATTCCCTTGAGTCAAGGTAGATATAAACTTTCAAATTGAAAATATTTGTATTTTTTAATAGATAATAACTTGCCATTTTATTAATATGATTGACCTCGAATCATATTGCAATTAGAATTAAAAAGTTTGTTGCCTAAGTCTTTTATTTTCTTTGTTGTTTTTCGTTTGCATGTTCGACGTGAAAAGGAAAAGAAATGAAGCCAAGAAATTTGCATACAACCGATTCATAAAGAATACGACAAAAATGTAACTAATATTAACCACTTAACTATGCGCGGCACGCAATAACACGCCCTTCCATTTTACCAGTATACACCCCCACCCCCCACGCCCCGTACTGTTGTATTGTGATCGAGCTATCTAGCTATTTGCCTCTCGCTCGCTCACTTCTTCTTTTACCTCGTTTTGCCAATTTGACAATTTTATTGATGGCTCTTAATGGTACGTGCCCATGGCCCCTCGCACGTTTGCAGGTCACAACCAGAAACAAGAAGAAAAAAAAACAACAACAAAATAATAACAGAAACGAGAGAAAGAGAGAGAGGGAGAGAACAAAAACAGAACAACAACAATATAGTAGGTAAGATAAACAATGCGGTAGTTGAAATTTTCTACTTTCATATTGATAATAATAATTTAATGAAAAAGATCCGCAATTGAAGATTACAATTGGTAATTGCAATTGCCTTTAGGCCGCATTGCAAATGCTCTTTAAAAATACAAGTTCTGGCAAACATTATTTTTTTTATTAAGTAAGATTCAGTATTGGCCTTTGACTCTCTGATAATTAAATAATTCTAGTTTCATAGTTTTGTCATAAGTAGAGGTAAATAATTTGATTTAGATTCAGATTGATTTTGAAATAGTAACCTTGAAATCATATTGAAGGAGAAGATATATTTGAACCACAAATAATTTTGATTAAAATTAATGATAAGACAAGTATAAATATATATTGAATGAATGAGTGAAGTTATGATCATACAAACATATAAATTCTCTAGAATACAAGTAATATATATTTGTAGAGAGAGCCAATGACTAAGGTAACTAAAGTCACTCTCTTCTTCTGATAGTCAATGGAACTTGTTTATAAAGAGTGCATAGTAATTTCGTTTTTGTGATTATTTAGAAACTTTTTCAAACTTGAACTTTTATGGATATGGCTAAATGGGCAAGTATTCATGACTACTCATATGGTTTGTTTTACTTCTTTTCGTTGAACTTCACTTTCGTTGCCTAGAATTTTGGTTGGTGAAGTTGACAGAATGAATGCCTCGTTAGGCCCATGAATTATTGGACTAGCAACACCTAACAAACTGTGGCTAAGACTAACTGTTAACGGCTTTTTGCTTAGTTGGGCCAGGCCAATTAACGCATTCCAAGCAGAGTCCAAAAAGTAACAACAACAACGAAAGAAAAAAAAAGAAAATGATATTATGCAAATAAATTTTTGGTTGTCTTGTGGCTTCCTATTTATGCTTATGCCTATGGGTAGGGAGGTAGGGTGGAAGGGGCATATACATACATACAGGGTATAAAGTGGCATAAAGTTTCTAAAATCAGAATTGGAATTGCTATTGGAATTTCGATATTTGAACTACGTAGGTATGTAAAACGTAAACGAGGTCGGGAGAAAGTCACTGGCAAAAGAATTGGAATTGCAAAAAAAAAAAAAACAAAAAACAAAAGATAAATAAATATAAAACACTTGTCGCTATTTTCTGTTGTTGTTGTTGATGTTTTCATTGCTAAATTGACTGAAATTATGATTGGGCTTTTGTACTATAGCGACTGTCGTCAGCAACAACAACAACATCGTGTGACGAGACGTGTGACGATTGGCCTGAAAGTGCATCGAGCGAATTGCAGTCAGATTTGCTTTTCGGATTTAAATGAAGATTTTTTTTTGTAGAGTGCCGGAACATGCAGCTTCCGCATGAGGCTCTCCAAGCCGGGCGACATTGTGAAAGTCGTCGTATATAAATAAATAGATGGATGAAAAAGTCTTTAAGACACACAAGGTCAAGCGGGCAGGCTGTCACCTGCAGCAGCAGCTGCGCACACCTGACAACTTCAAGTGCCACAAATATTGCGCATACGCCTTGTTTAACAGGCTGCAACGAACATCAAAAGAAAGAGGAACGAACAATGCCATCACCCGAAACACATTGAAAGAAATCCAATTAATATGATGTGATTCAATTAAGAAGTTAACAATAATAGTTCAAGAATTAGTTGCTAATATTGTTTGAAACTATTTTATTTTATTATATTATTTTATTAATAAGCTCTCATAGAATTGCAACGCTTTCAATGAAGAAGTTAACAATTTATACAATTTTATATAACAATTTTCTCATGACTTTTTCGCATTTCGATTAATAAACTAATTAAAGTAATAGTAAATCTAAAAACCATTGGGATAAATACTATCTTAGGTAAATATTTTTATTGAAGACTTCAAAGTATAGGCGGCTTTTATTTTTTAAGTTAGATCAAATCCAAATTAAGTTTGTTAACAAAATCTTTCTACTCTTACATCATTATGTAGTTTGGGCTCAAATTACTGAAAATTTGTCAATTAGCCATTTCTGACAAGCTTCTGGTGAAATTTCAAAGAGATTGAATGCAAATCTCAGCAATGTAAAATCTAAATGCAGTTATTAGCCTTAAATATAACCTGGACCAAAAAGTAAAGGAAACAATCAAATAGCAATGCAAAAGATACTTTGCTATATGTGAAAATGTGAAACGAAAATGAAAACTGAAAAAAGATTGTGCAACAGATACAACAACAAAAACGTCTTTTCCATGAATGTCTTTCAGTTTCTGTGTGTGTGTGTGTGAGTGTGTGCGAAATGCAGTATATACATATAATTTACAGTCTTGGCCAAACTGTTGTCGTCTCAGTTGCTGTTGCTACTGATGATCCGCTCATTAAAAAAAAAAACGTTGAAAAACAGAAGAAAAACCTCGTGACAAATGCGTGAGAATCGCCTCACTGTCAGCTAACAGATATAGTTAAAGGGGGCTGAAGGGTAAGTTGGGGTATGCAGAGAAATACACACCAAAGTTTTATTTTTTGTTTTATGCCAGTTGATGCCTTGTAAATTATGGCAGAGTAATAATTTTAATTTCCCTTCAACCATCTTCTCCTCTTTCTGGCCTCAATGCAATGCCTTTTTTGGTAGATAACTTTCACTTGAGAGTATTTATTTTTTCTGTGGTGTTAGAACTTGAGTTTTAAATAAATTAGTCTTGACAAGTCATTAGGCATTTGCATGATGAGCCAAATTGAGGGGGAACTGAAAAACGAGAGTTCACCAAGTCTCAGAGTTTATAGAGTTGAGAGGGGGGCAGCGAAATGGAGTTGGTGAAAAAGGGTGAGGAGTTATGTGTATATGGAAGACATAGAAATTTACTGTGGCCTGAAATTGGCATCATTTATTCTACTGATTTTGATCATTCACTTAAGTTTAATGGCAAGAAAATGTGATCTGCTTTGCTATGCTCATCAATCCTACATGCTCTTCTCCTCCTCCTCCTCCCCCCCCCCATTCCCTACTGTTATATGTATTACTCTCTTTCCCAAAACATTTCACCGATTTGTGTGCCAAATGTGCAGGCCATGAAAGTTTCATTCTCTGTCCTACAGTCAGTCCTATAAATGTGTATCGTTTATTGTGTTTCTCTATATCTCTGTATGTATGCGTATATACTTATATATCACTTGCATCTCAAAACTGTCTAGAGAATTGTGCTCTGAAGCGTTTTGGCCGCATTTTAATTGTTTCATTTGCCATTTACCCATTTAACAAACTCAATTCACTCAGGCATTTCAGTATTTCGACGTTTACGGGGTATCTGTCTTTGCTTATCTTTACATTTTCTATGACAAGTGTCACTTGCGTTTGCTAAATTACTTAATAAAAGTGAAATTATCCGTCAAGATGAAGTGACTGAATGACAAGATACACAACATAATTGATAGATTCGAAGTCGCGATACCCTGGGATTAAGAACAAACTCACCTAAATATAAGATAATTCTTGCTAAACATTCTTTAGTTATCGATCAATAATTGAAAAAGAATGGAGTTAGTAAAGCAAATCGACTAAGAAATTTATATGGAAAGAATAATGGCAGAGCATGGGTAATAGATGCATGGAATGGAATCGAAGCATAGAATAGATGTTCTATGCGAGTTGGGGGTATACCCCAATTAAGGTTTACAATTTTGCTAGGTATTTGAAAACAGAAATATTTCTGTTTGGAAACAAGTTTTTTTTTTTGTCATAAGTTGTCAAAGTAATTGTTGTGTATGCAAAAACAAAAAAACGAAAGTGAAATTTAGTTAGTACGGATAATCAAACACAAAATATATGATAATGCATTTCATTTAATTATTCTTCAAGTACTTAAATTTACAAGCATATTGGTAGATATGAGGAGGGAGAGAGGGAGGGCGGGCGGTAGCGATGTGTTTAAGGAGGTGAGAAAATTGATAATAGAAATGCCAAGGGATAGGGAGACAGTTGGACAGACGAAAGATTGGTAAAGGCTTCTTTTTTGTTGGTATTTTTTTTGTTTTTTTTTTTGGAGAACTTTCACTTAACCAAAAATGTGAACTTGCCAAGTCAACGACGAAAACGACAACGACGCGACATGGAAATGAAAATTTATTAGCAAATTATGATTTCTGTGCACACAAGACAAGACAACACTGACCAAAAGTTAGCCCATGGCTTGACTTGGTTGGCCACTTGTCGGCCAACAACAACAACAACAATAACAACAGCAATTTGCAGGCAAATGAACTCTTGGCCAAATTCAGGGCAAGCAAGCAGGCAGGCAGGCAGGCAAAAAGGAACGTGACTTTGGCAGTACACAGAATCGACATCGAAATCGACGACAACAGACACGGATGAAAGAAAGTTTTCATTGAAAAGGCAAACAACCAGCAGCAACCAACTTTTGACTCATGCCCGGGCCAATATGTACCTGTGCATGTATGTGTGTATGTGTGTGTGTGTGTGTGGATCTGAAAATGAAAACGAAAACCCAACAGCAAAAGCAGCAACAACAACAACTGTGCAAATACAATTTTCTCAATTTCTCGACAGGTTTCTGTGTTTTTTTTTATATATAAATACCTGTATACATATATATATATTTTTTTTTGAGGGGAAGTAAAAATATTTGCTTAACAATTTCTACTGTAACAAATAAATAAACATGGATATTTCTTTTTCCCTTTTTTTTTTTGACAATAAGCCCCATTAATTGTTATAATATGGTTATATGGTAGGTGTTTTTATTTTGGTAGGGGGAGCGGAGGAGGCGTGGCTAGATATTACTTCAACAAAAAGTAAACTCAACTGAACTGAACACAGAGCAATGTCTTTGTTTTGTTTATGGGCAGGCAGTCAGTCAGTCATTCAGTCACTCAGTCAGTCATCGGTGTTGCAATACCTCAAATAGTCACCCACGAAAATAAAGCAAACAAAAAAACACACACGAAATAAGAAAAGAAAAAAAACTCGACTGAAAAGAGTCATAAAGAGCACCGACGACCACCATCATCATCAGGAGAAGATGACTCAAAAAGAAAGTGAAAACAAAAGAAAGAAGCGAAAGTGAAACAACATTCGATGATTCAATCGAGCATCGACCATAAGACCACGACCACGCCTGCCCCGATAAAACTAACTATGTAAAAAATGCGAAAGTTTTATGTTATCAATTCAGAAAAACCAAAAAAAACCAAGCCAAATGTATGTATTTGTGATCGAAATTGGGTCAACGACTGTGAGATACCCAGTACAAGGTAATTAAATGCCATCTACTCGACAGGTCATTATCAAAAGGTTGAAGAGAAGATTTAAGAGATTGAGAAACAAAACAGGACTAGCAGGAGAACGTTGTATAAAAAAGGTTGCTGGGCATAACAAACACTTTCTAAGGACATTTAGGGTAAAAGGTCTTCATGAAAAGTTATCTACAGGCTGAAGGACATATTTAGCTTTTGGCTCTGACCTATCATCCTTTTTTCCAAGGCCATTTGCTTGTGCCCTTCGATGAATCATATTTATGTCCCTGATCATTTGATATACTCTATTTAGTTGTTTTTCATAGGGTATATATGAAATATTTCACCTGCATAAAATCAACATACTAAAACTTAATACTACGAATTGAATTGAGTATATGCCAAGCTTACATAATGCCAAACGCCGCCGACGATGAGTAGAAGAGATAAAGATCGTTTGACTAATTAAAACATATTGTAATCGTTCTTCTGTTTGCAATTAAAAATGCATAAACAAAAGGGCATTGTCATGGGCAAAGATCAGACTTGACTCAATGGACTTTGGTTTTGGTCTTGCAACTGCAACTACAACTTCAATTGAAAAATTGGTATTGCAGCCGGAGTTGGACTTTGGAGTTAAGCCTGAAGCTTCCAGCTTGGAGCTTGGTCGTTTTGTTTACCGTTCGTTTCAGTTTCAATTGGCACGGCAAAGCGGATTGGCATTGGCGAATTGGCATGCCAGGCACGACATCGATGGATTGGTGGATGATTGGTGGGGGGTTTGAGAATGGGTTTGAGCTGGTGTTTTTTTTTTTGGTTTCGGGAAGGCATTGAAAACCATCATCATGAAAAGTTGCGCATAAATAGCTGGCCAGCAACATATCAACATGTCGCCGTTGTCGCCACCATCGTTGGCCAACGTACGGCATTGGTGGCGGGATTTGTTTGGATCTGTCGATAGATTTGAAAACCGTCTACTTAAATTCGATTCCCAGCTGAAAAGCTGCCGTTCCGCCGCCATGAGCCATAAGCCATAAGCCATGAGCGAAGCCATCAAGTGCTCATGTGCCCGTTAAGAAGCGAGAAAATGGCTCAAGCTGAACCAATAAAATAGTCAGTGGCCAACACACACACACACACAAACACATTTTTGGCGGTCGGTTTGTGCCATTGATGGATTTAGCATTTAACCCACAAAAGAGAAAAATCTGAAAAACAACCAAAGGCAAAAAATCAAAACTGTTAACAAAATAAAACGATTTTCTTATACTCTACTTTAGAAACATTTGTTCACTTTGTCCCTTTGTCTCTTTTGCCTCCATGAAAGGAGGAATTATATTCTTAATGGTCTTAAAACCATTTTGAGCAATTTGTTGAAAAAAAACCTCATATTAATAAATTTCTTTGCCATAGATAGGAAGAGATAATTCCGGATTATATAGCGGATGGATTGGATCTTGCACACTAAATAAAGGAGGTTCTATTAAGTAACTTTTGTCTGGTGATCCACGATTTAGTCGTATGAAATATTACAAAAAATTCAGTTACATATCAAAGAAAAATGTTTAAATTTCATATCTTACATAAAAATAAAAACCATATGAACTAATATGGTATTCACTATGATATACATTTAGAGCAATTGTTAGATAGAAGAAATATATGTATATTTGAAAACTCGAACTTCAACTTTGACTTGGATTTCAATATCCATTTTCATTTCGACTTCGACACGAAGACCAATTGAAATTTGTGTGTTAACGGCAATTCGGCAGTGGGCAGTTGGCAGTTGGCTTATTACCTGCTCAATAACTGCAAACGACCTCGACAGACGTCGTTTAACTGTAACGACTCAGAAGAAAGCGTTCCACCGACAACAACCGAAAACTTAATAGAAACTTAAAAACCAAACCAAATGAATCTCTTTGAGGTCACACAATTGAAATGAGTTCAATCCAAAGTCAATTAAGTTTTCTATTTGTTTGTTTCATGTGTGACGGGGGTGTCTGTGTATATGTGAGGGTAGTGTGTGTGTGTGTGGGTGGTAATGCAAATGTATTTGACTATGTTGTGCCAAATCGATGGATACACTGTCAATATCAGGCACAAAGACAGACAAAAAAAGTGAGGGAGAGAGACTCCAACAACGGTGTCTGACATGGATATGAAGATGGAGATGGAGACACATTGCCACATTGATGGAGGAGTGTCGCCTGGGGCCCGGCTCACAGAAATTCCTCAGCGTAAGTAATCAGAAGAAGAAGCGAAAAAAAATACACAAAAAGAAGAAAGAGCTTACATAATCCACATAAATTGTGAATTATTTATGGGAATTAAGGTGCGTGTTGCATGATCAAATGGATTATCAAGAAAGGCAGAAGAGAACAGCAAGTGAATTGAATACAATGCGGATTTATATACATATGTACATGATCAATATATACTATATGGAATTGTAATTGATATTCGTTCAATCCCCCATCTGGGGCACTGATTAATAACTAACTCAGTCCAATGACTAAGCTCAACTCTTTGAGTTGCTTCCATAACCAAAATAATTTTACTATGAATATTGTATATTTCGTATATTTTAAAATGAGTCATCAATCGATGTAACATGAAGTAAGTTGTTCAGCCGACTTAAATATACCCTGCACCTAAGCGTAAATGAACTTTTCATTACCTAAAACCAGGCTAATTTCATAATAAGCAAAGTCGTGTCATTTTGCTTGGTTTTAAGTGACATCTAAGAAATTACTTTTTAAAAATGTTTTGATGAATGTTTGGATGAAGAGTATTGGGTTTTGGTTCTCTTTGGGTTTTTTGTTTTATATATAAAAGGTATTTTAAGAAAAATAATACATTATGATGATAATTATAAAATTACATTTGGCTCAATTCTAATTAAGTTTTTTTTTAACAGAGCATTTCATGGAAATATCCTAAAAATATCAGTAGCTGGGGCCAAGGTAAAAGAAGAATTCTTAGAATTCTTCTTGGGATCCGTTTTTGGTAAAGAAAAAAGTAACCCGCCCTAATACAAATACTTATATTCTATATATATTCGTAAACTTTGTCTTGAATAATTTACAGGTTTCACAAGTGTTCAAAACGGTTTGATAAAATGTTTTTTCAGTGTTTTATATTACCGAACTCTACTTTAATGACTACTACTTGATCCTGAATATCACAAAAGTCGTGAAATATTTTGACACATTATCATAAAGCCAAATTATCTTCTATGGTCGACTCCATGAGGAGTTATCAGGATTAGTTTTCAGCCCTGTTCTGTTCAATTTTCTAAAGTGAAATTAAAATTTAAGAAATACTTCTGCATGTGGCGACATAACCAAGTTGAAGTCGAAGATGTCTTCTTGTGCCTACATTTTTTCGATATATATATACTCTCAACTAAAGACTCTTTTTTGCATTCAATTCAAATTGTAACATATTTTGGCCAAGTTTTGTTAATGCGTCCGTTAATGTCCGTATCCTGTACTAAATGATAATCACAATTATGGGAAAGGACAAGGATAGGTCAAATTCAAGATTTGTTTCTGTGTTCTATGAAGAGTATTATCTATTACAAGGATATATTAAATGGTTAGTGGTGAATAGGCAATAGACAGCGGTTAGAACAAATTTTGAATAAATTAAATCTCCGAATTGCCCGGTATACTTTGTCCCAATCGTGCCATGAAGGCAAATTCTTTTCCTGCTGCATGCCGTGGCTGACATTTCTTTGCATTCGCCTGTTCCTTGGTTATAATAGTTATGCTAATAATTACTAATAAAATGTTTAATCAAAATAAAATCATTTTATACTTGAATTAAAAAAGAAAACTCATTTCTTTCATTGTTTACTGTTTAAATAATCTCAATGTTTTAAGATTTTACTCCGGTTTTATATTTCATTTATTATGCAAGTTAATTTATCCAGAGTACATTTCTTTTTTTAAATCTGCCCGCCCAGCTTTAATGAGCACTTCGGCTCAGAACTTAGCACTTCCGGCTAACTTTTTACTCAGGCCTTTGCACTTCCGGCTCTTTGTTCGCCATCCAACATGTGCATAGAGGTCGCCACTAGAGCTCCACTGGGCAAAGCGAAAATGACAGATGGCCCCAGCGAGCAAGTGGTCGCCACAGAGTCATCTGCATTCGGGTCCAGGAGACGAAGCCACAGTCTCGGCAATTGTAGAGTCCTTTTTAGGCAAAGGATGCTACGAAATTTGCGCAGTTTGCGTGCGGTTTTCGGAGTAAAAGGTCGCAGCAGCTACAAGTAGAGCAGCAGCATCAGCCGGAGGACGACAAAAAAAGAGTCTCAATACAACCAAAAAAAAAAAAAAAAAAAAAAACAGATGTAAGGACTCTCCTACGTTTCCCACAAACCCAACCACCCACTACTTAACTGATTATCCATCGAAGTGAGCAAACAAAAGTGTTGAATAATAACCAGAACAAAGAACGTTGTTAGCATTATTTAAATTGAATTCTTTATAAATATTTTTTGTGGAATTTCATATTTATTTGAGTGTCGGCTTTTAAATTGTGTTTGTGATTGTGTATGCGTGTGTGTGTGTGTGTTTCTTAACAGTTTTTATTTCAAGTCGACTGTTTTTTTACATTTTGTTTTGCTCGGTCTTTTGGTTTCAAGTTTAGTTCGTTGCTCGTTGTTGTTGTTGCTATTAAATTGTGCCGGGCGTGTCGTCCTTTTCTTGTGTGTGTGTGTGTGTGTGTGTGTTGGTGTGCCCCTGGTGTATGTATGTGTGTGTGTGTGTGTGAATAACTTTATAACTATTGCCTGTGGTATGCATTTTACATAGGTTTTTTTTAACAAATTTTTTCTCGTGCACAGAATTTAAAAAGCGAAATCAAAACGCGAAATATTGCCAAAAAAAACAAAAACACTTAAAAACAATTTCAATCGAAATAAAGTTAAAAATTGGCTTTGCAAGGACCCTTGGATTACCTTGTAAAGACACATTATCAAACAACAAAACGGACAACAAGAAAGATAAGCTTAAGCGAGGTAAATACATAGAGAAGAGAAAGGAAAACTCATAAAAAAATCTAGACCATTCCCAGACCATTCTTTGCATATCCTTTATCATCATCCACAAGAACAACAACAACAGCAACAACTCATCATTATTTTGCGCCTTTTTTCTTGCTCCTTTCTTTCGTTGTATCTTTCTGGTTTTTAGGTTTTTCGTTTTTTGCTTTTCTGTCTTCTTTTTTTGTTTTCTATTGCCTTTGATGTTCAGGATACTGAAAATTATTTTGTGTCTGCTACCAGAAAAACAACGACAAGAAAAAAATAAACAGGGAAAATAGAAGAAAATAAGACTACAAAGCGAATAGTTGAGGGCGGCACTGTATGGATGGGATGGCATGGGCGGGGTGAAATGGGGTCCTTGGGGTCTCCGATAACGACCATGATAAGCAACTTGTTATGTATGGGTATGAGATGGCAATGATGACAATAAGGATGATACTGACGATGATGATGATGATGAAACCTTTTGCCTGCGGTTTTCTTCTGTTCTTTCCTCGTTCGAGTATATATACTGGTATTATTTTTGTGTCTAACAGAAAAGGACCCAAATACCCACCACCAGGCAAGAACATTCTAACCATAACAGGTCAAAATCGAATCATTTTGTAGGCTTTATATTTAATTTGCATGGCATTTCTTTTGAGCGGTTTCTGTGGAAAGGATAAGGGAAAAGGTTCTGGAATTGCTAAATGAAAAGATGAAAGTAAATTTTTCTTTGGTTAGACCGTTTTATTCAATTTTGCAACTGAGCCATACACAAAAGAAGACAGCCAAAATTGGATAGTCTATTAAATATAGTTTTACAGTTACTATTTTTTGTTTTTTTTTTTTTATTTTTGTCTCAACTTGGCTTATTGTCCGTATTTCATTTTGATTTGATCAGAACATATTTAACATATTTAATATGCAGCATATTTCATTATTTTTAAATTTCATTTCAATCCAAGCAGCAGGAGCGAGAAGAAGGCCATAAGAAGAAGGGCGAAGGACGCCAGCTTTAAGTGCAGCAAAAGTTCCTTAATTTTCTGCAATTTTTTCATTTTTTTGTTTTTTACTTTTTGTTTGTCTTTGTATTCATTGGCAACAAAGACAACGACGCCTACCCCAAAGGCAGGTTAAATTGAGGCAACCAAGTCGTGTTGCTGCAGCCGCATAAAATGGTCGCAACAGCAGCAACAGAAGCAACACCAGCAACAGCAACAGCAACAGCGGCAACAGTGCAGCATATTGACGAACTGAGCAAATGAATGAGACTGAAAATGAAGCACAAGATGATGATGATACAAATGCAGATAATGATGATGATGATGAAGATGATGATGATGCAGAGCTGCATAACCATGCCAAGTGCCAACAGCAACAATCTATGCAAAAGGTTTAACTAAGTGCCAAAGGCAACAACAACGAACGACAAACGCAAAAGAGAAGCGCCGAACTAAACAAAATCAAAACTAAATTTATACAAGACAAAAAGAGAAAAGAAAAAACAATATATATACATACATATATATAAATTTCTATATACATCAAAAAAGGCGTGAAGTTTGAAAAGACACAAGGACAAAGACGAGAAAAGCAGGCAAGGGAGCAAAGTAGAAGCAGAGAAGCATAATCAAAAAACAAGCGCACACACACACACACAAAATACACAGAAGCACTCTTACGCACACACACACACACAACCCACACACATAAGGCAACCGCAGCAGCAACATGTCAACTGCATTACATGAGAGTGGGCGTAACGCCGCCTTCTTTTGGCTTGTGTTACTTCTGGTAACCGCAACTGCATTGCCAGCATCCAAACTGGATCGAAAACCCGAGTCACATCATTTGCAGATTGGTGTTGAAGGGGCGATGCCCACTTTGCTAGTTGCCCAGCAGCAGCAACAATCATCACCAACACCACCACCACCACCGCTACCACTAACAACAACAAGAACGACAATGAGTGATAATGCTTTAAATGTCACCAAAGCAAATTTTGAATTTAACACCACATCACTCATATTTAAAACCACCACTGAGCAAGCAACAAAAGCAACAACCACTCTGAAGGCAACAAATATATATTCACCGGTGGTGCGTTTGTTGGATTTGGAACACACAGTGGCGCCACCTATCAATAGTGGACACGATGGCGAAAAGTTTACACGGAAGAAGCAATTGCAGCAGGAGAATTATCCAACCACCAGACCAACCACTTTTACAACAACCACAATGGAAAGTGAAATGGAGCGCATACCAACAAGTCCCACCACTAGCACCACCACCACTTTAGGCACCACCCCCAGCATTACCACCACTCTAGGCACCACCACCTCCACCACCACTTCTAAGCCCAAACACAATGGCTACTTGGGTCCAATTTTTATGGGTGAGAAAACGTTTAGTGTATTGCATCCACTTAAGAAACCCAAACAAGAACAACGCATCAAGAACAACAACAACAATAACAACAAACATGTGCCATCAATTGAATCGCAATTACGGAATGGACGCATCGTTGAGATCCTGGCACCGACAGCTTTGTTAGAGCAAAATACCGCATACTCGACAATTGCCCCACCAACTGCACCGCCCGCCTCATTGGCTGCATCATCGTCGTCGTTGAAGCTATCGACAACGGTTTTCCAAGTGGCTGCCGATATGCAGACAAGCACCAGCACCGCAACTAGTGGACCAGCCGAGGAGACGTTGGCGTCCCTCCAAGCCCAATTGCCGCCGCGTACCGAATCGAAAATATCAGATATTCAGATTGAAGTTTACGATTCCACGGTCGATTCGATTGTTGCCTCAACCAATTTTCGGGACAATGAAGGCTACTATGCCCGGCCAGCTGTGGATGTGGGAGAGGCAGAAGAAACGGGAATGGGTGGCACCACTAAACCACCCGCCCAACCGATGGTTCAAGAGCGTTTCACACAGTATGTAATCGATAGAGCTGATGTTTCTACTCAACCTGCGGCAGGATTGGGCAAGCAAGTGCCAGCGGCCATTGAGATTCATATTAATGTGTCCGAAGCCCTGGGTGGGGAGAGTGAAGATCTAGAGTTCTCATATCGTCAGCCAAGCAATGCTCCAAATGAGAAGCCCAGCAAGCTAAGCGATGAGATTTTGGTAGTGGAAATCATTGACAATGGCGACAACAGCACCGAGAATTCTGCCAGTGGCAGTGCCGAGCATATAAATCCGATTTTTACATTCCGTTCGGATGCGGCCATAGCCAATCCTCAAGTACGACCGCCTCAATTGTCGCAGGATGCTCAAGATGAACTGTTTATGGCGGATGTGAAGGGCGATGTGCCACGACCACCGCCTCCACCACCGCCGCCGCCGCCACGTAAACCCAGTGCCATTGATCGTGACTCGGATACGATTTTCTACATTTCCAATACGGAGGTAAAGGTGGGTGAATCTCTGCCCACAGTCAGCAGTGCAGGTGCTACTTTAGAGCAGCAGCAGCAGCAACAACGTAAAATGCAATTGGAGAATCAATTCTTCCCTGCCAACTATATGATAGAGCGAACATCTGTTGCCACGCCCCGCTATGAGGAGGATATTATATTATCACCCATGCATCATAATGCGGCAGACACTTTGAAGATCTTTCGCAGTGGCAGCAGCAGCGGCAATACTGGAGATGGAGCACCACCTCTCGATGTCACATATGTGGGTGAATCGGTAATCGAGGTGGAGCAACAGTCCGCAGCAGCCAGTCAGTCAACCACCATGAGATCGTTGCCCAGCAGTAGTTCCCCAGTGCCCGACATTATCATACAGCCAGCAGTTCTACCCGATTTGGCAATTGGAGTGCCAGTTATTGGCGAACTTCCACCACAGATTGAGCTCAAGGAGATCGACTATATGCCCGGTGAATTGGGACTCAGTCCAAATGGCATTGGGATCTATGAGAACGAGATACAAGGCAATTCCTTGACCATGGACACGGATAGTGAAAGTGAACCGGATGTCATCGAAAGCTCTATACAATATGGCGGCGATCTAATTGATGACGGCGCTGGTGGTGGTTTCGATGGCGTCGAGGGTTCCTATCCCTTTGACAGTCCAGCCCATCGCATGCAACAGGCAGTGGCTCCACACCATCATCATTTGCATCGAGAAAACGAACCCGTGGCCGAGATGTTGAATGCCACTCTACTGCAACACAATGACAGTGGAGCCGGGGCATCGGCCATGGCTCCACTACTGGCCAATGGCAGTCAAATGCCCGAACGTATGGGCAATGCAACAGCTTTATCTGAAGATCCTTCAAACGATTTTGATGGTAAGCCAAATACACACACTGTCACACCTCTCAAACTTAAATCGTTTGTTTTGTTTTTGGCAGGTTTCCTCAATCTATTTGCAGTTTCCATGGGTCTTGTTATAGTTATTCTGCCCTCGGCTCTATTGGTCTCAATGTATTGTGCTGTTCGGTAAGTTGAAGCCCCAATAGACATTTCGATTTCATCTGCTTAGTAAGCTCAAAGGTCACAGCTACAAAATAATTGGGAAATGCATTGTAAAGGAAACCCAATGAAGTTGAAAGAAACTCCCTAACCCTGAAAAATTAGACAATTGCTTAAGTATAGGAATAAGAGTAGTTTGGCCAAAAGTTACCCTCAACATATTACGTATACGCACAGTGTTGTAAGGGAAAGACAAATCTGTGATGGTGTCTCTGTCTGTCTGTCTGCCTGCCCGCCGGGCATAATACATAAATCTTGAGTATGCCAGGAACGCCAAATGCGAATTTGTACACACCGGGACCAAACAACACCAAAATGCCAAACAAAATGAGAGGACCGAAATGAAGGCGCTACAAATCAAGGCAAGCAGTTGAGTTGAGAGTCAACGCCGGAAGCGGAAGTCGCCAGACGAGACAACAGTCAGCCAGCCTGCCAGCTGGTTGGCTCTGGATGACTGGATGCTTATACAAAGAGATGATGTAGATGCCAAGGCAGAAGGCTAACAAGGCAGAGAGGACTGTGAGAGGTGACTGAGCCGCAGGAAAAACGCATAAAACGGCAAAATGGCAACCACAAAACGTTGCCAGTTTGTTTGTGCCTCCCTTAACAAAAAATAAAAAAAAATTAAACAACAACAAAAAAAGGTGCCAACCATAGAGAGAGAGTGCGAGAGCTGGAAATGAGGAAAAAGGAAATAAATTTTCGTTTCGTTCGTTTGGGAGGAAATTGCACAATAAACTCTCGAGACGAGAAATTAGTTGTGCGTGTGGCTCATTCGCGGCGGCTTCTCAACTTCAACCAAAAATACACACACACAAATACACAGACTCCCTCCCTCTTTCTCTCTCTCGCTGACTGCCTCTTTCTGCCTATGTGTTTGGGTGTGTAAAAAGTCATAAATTCTCGTTTTATTTTCTTTTTTTTTCTGTTGGGTTTTAAAGAGGATAAGCCAAGGCTAGAGGCTTGTGCTTAAGACTTTACAGACTTAACTGAAATGTGGCAACATTTTAGAGTTTGAGCTACGAAAAATCATATTAATATTTTGATTGTTATGTATTAAGGGAAACTTTGAGTGAGATAATCAGTAGGGCTCAGAACTGTGGCGGTTTAACTTTCGGTGGCAACATTAGAAATGCATAGGATTTTAAGAGAAGCCTGTCATGCTATAGCTAGCTGGCAGGAGAAACTTTTTTAGACTTTTCATTCAGCCAATTCTCAATCCCTTTCTTTCACTTACTTTCTCTCTCTCTCTCGCTCTCTTTCTTTCTCTGCAGTTATATGCTAAACAAGAATACGGCAACGGGTGCCCAAGGCGATGACAGCGAACAGGGCCAGGACTCGGCTAAAAATGAGGTAAGTTTTTGTACCATAGAATGGAGAGAGCGACTCTATAGAAAGAAAAACAAAAAATAGAAAAGAAAACACACACACCAAAAATACATACAGTACAACAACAATGGAGAATGTGCTGGCATCCAAGAGAAACTTCAATTGAAATTTAAACGCAAAATGCCGTCAAAGTGTCTTAAAAACTTTGCCGCACCACAGTCCCAGTTTCAGCAGTCCCATAACAACCACCCCCAACTACCCCTCACCTACAAATGTTTCACCTTCACCACTTTTCATTCTTTCATACAATTAAATGCATACATATTCTCCCCCTTCATTCTTCCACCATCTTTCAAGGTGCCTTCCTCCTTACACCTCTCCGTTCCCATCCTTTTGTTAAAACAAAAATTAAAACAATGGCAAAAATTTCCGCTCGTAATTTCATTGCGTTGAAAAGTGTTGGTAGGGCTGATGAATAGGATGAGGTAATGGGCAGTGAGGTGATTGAGGGGCTGGGAGGATAGTTAGTTTTGTTGCAGTAGTTTTTTCTTAAGATCCTTACCCAAAAAGTTTCATGGCTAAAGAAATGAAATTAAATAGCTTCGTGTCGATACTGTTGCTCCTATCATCTCTCTCTCTCTCTCTCTCTCTCCACCTCCATTGTGTAGGTGTGTACTGTACAAAGCATTTCACACTTGCAGTCACCGTCGTCGCCATCAGCATCCTCAGCATCTTCCGGAAGAGAAACACCCGCCATGCACACCATCCATAGACATCATCAGCAAGTGATGGCGCACTGTGTTCAGCCTATTAGATTTCAATTTGAGCAGGACACAATGATAAACACAATTGATCCAGCATTGTCAGTGATTAGAGATACAGTTAGTGGTATTAATGTGGATGACCCTCTAAAGATTATCGGTCCATATGGATCGATAACAAAGATGACGCTCAAAGATAATCATCTGATTGTTGTAACCGAAGAGCGCCATGTAAGTGTGTTTCGTATTAACTTAGTCGTGTGCTTGTGCTTATCGTCGTCTCTTTCGCTCGACTTAAATCACACAATTTGACCTAACTCTTTCTCTCTCTCTCTCTCTTACTCATTATTTTATATTAGTTTGTTTCTTTTTTTGGTGTATTTTATTTAAACAACTTTTTTTATACTTATAGAAATAATTAAATCCAGTTATCTTCTTGTCAGTTGGGTAGATTAACAATTGCCAAAAGTCTCCAAGTATATATGTATGTATATTCTTGATCAATACAACAAAATACTTGCATTTGACTTTGTTCATTCGTCTGTCCGTCTGCAACAATGCAAACTCCTCTTAGAAATGTGCACTTCTATATATTGTGCATCTTAGATTCATTCAGTTCTTCACTACCTTTTCAGGCGATTGCAGGAATATTTCTTAGTTAAAAATACTTATTATAGATAAGCTCAGACTATTTTATCAAATAGCTCCAATTAGAAGATACTTTTTTGTCTTATTTGCCCCGATTCTTGATTTTAATGTTGTTCTGTGTATGTGTGTGTACTTGTATTTAGTCAGTGTTGTTTATTATCTTGTAACTACTTAATACTTATGCCTGCCTAAACTTGTAATGGAATGCAAAGAAAATACCCAAAATGTATGGCTGTCTCTTTTCAAATCATTTATTGCTCTTTTCCACTGTGACTTTATCTCTCCTTTTCTCTCTCTCTCTCTTTTTCTTGAATTGAAAGTGACTTTAACCGGTTGTGTTCAGTGTTCAGTATTGCTAAGATGGTTGTCCTTGCCATGACCCAGTATCTCATTTCACACATTTGCCCATTCTACTGCTTGTCATCTGTCATTTCTCATCACAGGTGTGTATGGGTATGTATCTGTGTGTGTGTGTGTTTGTGTGTGTGAATGCTGCACCTTGAGGCTATCAGGACTGAGAGCCAGCATTTGTCTATCTGTGTGAGTGTTGTCGCCTCCCTTCAGTACCAAATTGTCGCCTCTGACAATGTCGCCCAATTGTCCGAGCCACCGACGTCGGCAGAAAAAAATTCTGCCAGCGTTTTCGTGCTGACGTTAGCCGACGGCACCCGAACGATTTAATTTCGTTATCGAAACCCAATCGGGTGCCGAAAAAAAACTTGCCGAAAAAAAAAATTTATTTTCTTTTGTATTTTTGTACGCGTCGCTTTGTACTTGTCGTTTTTCTGACCAAGCAGTGAAAATATAATCTATTGGTGTTTACTAATAGAATTTAGATAGAATTAAAGGTAAGAGCTATTTTAATATTATGTATAATATACACAAATAGTGAATAGTAATTTTGTTGGCAAAGTGTTTTTTTTTACTTTGAAATACAACACTATATGTTGTTATTGTTTAATAAATAAGCAAAAATTAATAGCATTATTTATAATTGACTGCAAATCAATAAAATGAGAAAATAAGTGGAAAAATATGAGAACAGAGAGTAAAAGGAAAACAAAGTATTCTGCCAACAAAATTAAATGTGGGTTCGACCCCGGGCTGTGCCAAAAGAATAATTTTTTTTTATTTTGTAATAATTTAATATTTTTTTCTCAAATAAAAAAAAAAAACACTAGCAACTGATTCAGAAATAATTGACTTCAAGAACAGCATTACGCCGGAAAGTCAAAAAAGCAATGTAAGTTACAGCTGTTATATGAAAAGTTCAAAATTTTAATTCTTTTTTATATTTCCAGACCTCTCAAGTGGCTGGAGATAACTCTCTTGTGAAGAGCCACAACTTGGATAAGAAAAGACAAAAGCTGAGCCTTAGAACCTATCTAAAGGTTTCGAACATTTTACTCAGTAAGTAAAATTAATTAAATAATTAATGTTAGTTTTGACATTATAATTCATTCCATTTCTAATAATATTTAAAATTTTTTATTTCAGAAGCAGTTCAAAACACTTCCGCGGGGCAGCCACCGGAAGTTGGGCTTCAGAATACGATGGTCTGAGGCAAAAATACGGACAACAAAACCAAAAGCAGAAAATTGAAGCAGCAGCTGCCAAATTAGCTTAATAAAAAATAAATAAAATAAAATAAATTCAATTATTTTATATTTTTTTATGTAATTTGAATTGTCCCTCTAGTCCCTAGGACAAAATAGGGAAATTGTCCTTCTAGTCACTAGGACAATCTTGGTAAATGTTCCTTCTAGTCCATAGGACAAACAAGCGATATTGTCCTTCTAGTCCATAGGACAAACAAGCGATATTGTCCCTCCAGTCGCCGGCGACCAGAGCGAAAAATTATACAGTACCGGTGACCAGAGGGACAATTGTCGCCCAATCGTCCCGTGCAAAAGACCATTGAGCGACATTTGTCCCTCTGGTCGCCGGTCTTTCTATTAGTCGCTCTCGTCGCCGGCGACTGGAGGGACAATTGTCGCCCAATCGTCCCGTGCAAAAGACCATTGAGCGACATTTGTCCCTCTGGTCGCCGGTCTTTCTATTAGTCGCTCTCGTCGCCGGCGACTGGAGGGACAATAGTCGCTCAATGGTCTTGTGCACGGGACGATTGGGCGACAATTGTCCCTCTTGTCACCGCGACTAGAGGGACGAAAGCGACAAAGCGGCGACACAATGCTTGTTTGTCCCGGCGTTCGGCAAGACATTTCGACATTTGTCTTGGCGACTGGAGCGACAACTGTCGCCGGGTTGTCGTTCCAGTCTTAAAAGCTAGGACATGCAATGTTAAATGTCGCCGCAATTTAAATGGGAGTGTCGCCGCTTTGTCCCAGGGGACAAGCGACATGTCCCCGGGGAATCCCCGGGGAATCCCCGGGGACCGGTACTGCAGGGCTTTGATTCCTCCAGCTAGAGCCAAGTGTCAACCATTTGTCAGAACCTTGAACAGTCTTCTGACTGTATTTTCTATATGTTTAGGTGTGTGTGTACGTGTGTGAGGTGTAAATGTGCTAGAAGCGTATGCAAATGCAATTTTCGACACTTTCCGCATGGCAGCCACTCAATTTATCTACTCCTGGCCCATTGCCCCAAAAAATCACCCTTTTCGTTCAAGTTCAACCCATATCTCTGCGACCCACACAAATGAGTTTTTCTTTTTTATGTTTTTTCTTTTGTTATGGTTGTTGTACTGTAGATGCTGCACCTCGAACCCCACAATCCCCTCACGATTTCTCTCTTTTCTTGTATCTTGTTTTGTATATTGCACCAATTTCACATAAAGTAGGCCAAAATATCGCGAATTCAGTGTTCAATTTACTTTTCGCAGGACATTTCGAGAAATGCTCGCGAAACGAAAATGCACACGGACAAGGATGGGGTGTTTGTGGTGGAGGTGGCACGTGGCATCGATTCGAAACAAATGCCACCAGATAGTCCTGGTGTGCTAGAGACAACCGAATTACCCTTCGATACCAAGCAGCAGGCGAATGGATTGCATGTGCTCAATGAGCAATCGCTGCCACCCAGTCACGAGCAGGTGCAAATCCATGCCCCACCCATAGATTTTGCCAATTCACAGCCAGCATCAGCGATTGCATCAATGGTTGGTGGCACTTCGAGTACTTTGCACTTGATTGAAGAGGAGGAACAGCAACTGAATGACCCAGAGTTAGAGCCAGACCAAAACCTAGAGCAGGAGAAAATCGCACAGACGGGGTTATCTCAATCTGATCTTAGTTCCACATCGTCGGGTGATTCAAACAAACGTTATACATATGGCAACCAGGAGTTGTATATTATTGAGCAGCCGGGTTATGCAACTATTTCGCCAACAGCTCAGCCAATAATACCGAATCCAAGTCAACCCACAGAAGAAGTGAGCAACAACAACAACGAAAAGGAACAAGAACAGCAACCGGCAGAAAAGCGAGAGCCACAGACGGAACATAAACCTGAATCAAAACCACAGGCGGAGCCCCAGAGAGAGTCCCAGCCAGAACTACAGTCTGGGCCTCAGCCAGAGCCGCAGTCAGAGCCACAGTCAGAGCCACAGTCAGAGCCACAGACAGAGCCACAGTCAGAGCCACAGTCAGAGCCACAGTCAGAGCCACAGTCAGAGCCACAGTCAGAGACGCAGACGGAGACATTGGAAAATATTGCTGTACCCCCAGCAGCATTTGGTAATTATCATCAAGCTGATGAGACTGATGACAAGGCCGACCTAAAGCAGGAGGAAAATACCTATGATAGCCTAATGAGTTTGCCGGCTCCGCCATCCACGGAGGAAATCAAAGAGCTAAACGATTTTACGCTCATCGAATCGAATCAATTGGATTCGTTGCCCCCACCACCACCACCACCAACCGATGCTAATGGCAATGGACATGCTAAATTCGAAGCGGAAGCGGGAACCATCATTAGCAATGGCAATGGTAATGGTAATGCTACCAGCAAGGTCGTCGTCCCAGTTGCCTCCGTGTCCGTTTGCGTCACTCAGCCAAGCGAAGAGCCAACCACTTTAACGCCGCCTGCCTCGCCGCCAGCAACACCGCCGCCCCAACCATCAGCGACCATCTATGGCAGCGGCAATGGTCAGCTCACCAATGGCATCATCCATCCTATGCCAGTTGATGTCAATGGCAGTTAAGAAGCAACTGGGTAAGCCAAAAAAGAAGCCAATAAAAATATAACCAAAATAATAAGCAAGCCTGTGGAGGGGACTATGACTCCCAAGCTCACACACACACACACACACACAAAGAAATACACACAGGGAATTGATTTCCCATTTTCCCAATCCTTAGGAACTCATCTAAGCCATCTCGGTATAGAGCAATGCAAAATCTAATCTGAAATAATCCTTTCAAAAATAAACAGAAGGGTTCTTCTAACTAATTTATAACAAATCCTGTGCGTATGTGTGTGTGTGTATGCATTTCCCCTCCATGTTACTTGGATCGATCTCTCGAAGAGGTGCAGAACAACTTCTTAGTCATATAAGTTAATTCTTAGGATACGAAGTACACCTAAATAACCCTACATTTTTCCCACTTAACTGTTTGTTGAAAGCCAAAAAACCAAGAAAAAAAATCAAAAAAAAAAAAAAAAGAAACAAAAATAAATTTAAAAAAAATTCAATAAATGCATTAATAAAATATTTCCGAATAGCCGTAATAGCAACTACATCCAATTAAATGGGATTAATTAATATAGTAAAATAATTAATTGTTTGCCTATTTGCGGCTGGCCAACAAAACAATTTACAAAATAGTCAAAAAAAAAAAAAAACAAAAAACAAAACCCCAAACCAAACCCTTGCCAAAATAAGTATTTCAATGTCTATAAACTATAACAAAAACGAAAATAAAAATTAAATAAAAGAAACCCAAAAACCAATAAACAAAACATCTACATGACAAAATATGAACAACAACATTAAAAAATAAGTAAATTTAATAATGCATAATTAATTATTTAAATTATTTACACAACAAATTGCCAAAGGTAAAAACTTAATGTAATCGAGTCAGAGAGCTAGAGAGAGAGAGAGGGAGAGAAAACAAGAAAAAAGTCGAATTGAAATTAAGTTTGTTTTTAAAGTTTGTTTAACTTTAATTAGCTGATTCTGTGTATAGACCAAGGGAGGGAATAGCAATGTGAAAGGGTAAAAGGGAGAACTAAATTGAAGATCGGTTTCGTGGCATAATAAGAGATCAGCAAATACTATAGACGATATACACAGAGTAAAGACTATGGCTAAAACTCATTTCTAGTTGTTCATAATCATTTCAAAAGTCTGTTAAACTGATGCTCCGAATATATACAAATACATTTCTGTATAAGCTAAGCAAATGTCAATCTGACAAAAGTTTGATCTTTTGCATTAACATCTTGTACAGTGCAAGTTCTGTTAGCTAACAGGAATGACAGCGCGGGATATGTTAGCTTAGCCAGAGTTTTCGCCTTTTCCAACACTTACATAATTCTTATTAGGAAGTAGAAAAGTCAAAACAAAATACTTTCGGTTGTACCGAACATTGAATACCCTTGCAAAATATCAATTAGATGGCAATTCCAACTAGCGTTGAGGTTTATAAAAGAAATTTAATCCGTTGAATAACAAATGAAGATATTAACTTTGTAAGGGTATACAACAAAAAATGTGCCGAATAAACAAAAACACAATTTATATAAACAAAATCCAAAAAAACCCAAGAAAAAGGGAAAATAATAGTCACGGCGATTTATAGAATATACCGAAATTTATATAAACTTTTATCAATAACAAAAAAAAGAGTAGGAAATAGTTGTTTTTTTTTTTATGGAATGCTGATAATTGATTGCCTGTGAGTCTGTGGGCTAGAAAACATTTTGAAAAACAAAAAATTAAAATACTACTATTGGATTCAATGTAGAATAAAACACTAGAGAAATCTAAATAAGAACTTTCAGTTCTCTTAGTCATTGATACTTTCTTTTTCTCTCTATCTCTCTCTTTCTGCCTTTGTCTTTCCCTTTTCGTACATAATTATAAATAAAAAAGAGAAAATCCAAGCACTAGAAGTGGCCTGGCGTCTTTTTTCCAAATAGTAGAATTATATACCAAAAATATAAATACATAAGAAATATATATAGTATGTATGCATATGCATATAATCGAGAATGGAATGAAAGTATCTAACCTAGTGAAGTTGCAAGATCTATAAAAAGTCTATAGCACGATCTGGGTTTAGATTGATACATATAACATACGATTGAGATTGAGATTGAGTTATGTGTTTACTTCATTTTGTTCCTTTCTTTGTTTTTGTTTTTGAAGATAAAGTTGGTTTAAAATTGTTTACAATTGTTTTATTGACAATTTCTTTGAGATGGTTAAAAGTGGATGATGATGAGCAGTTATGATTAATAACATACATAATATTACTATTAACACACACACATACACACTTACATACTTAGGTACTATGTGAAAACCTAAAGGTCTACTCAATAATAGAAAAGAAAGTGGAAAACCCATATGGAAAACGGATAAACTAATCTTAGGCAAGTAAACATTATTTTTTTTGCTCGATAACGAACAAATATGGAAAAAGTAAAAAATGATGAATAAGTAAATGTGATTGTTATTTAACCTTAAGTTATAAATGAAAAACAAAACAAACAAAACTTCAACTGAAATGTGTGTATGTATGTGTATTTGAATAAACAACAAAAACCAAATTGAACCGAACCGAATGGCAAATGCAAATGCAAACAAAAAAAAAAACACAAAAACTATGTAAGCAAAAAACAAAAAAAAAACATGAAAATCCATACAAAATAAAAATGAAATTCAATACAAAAAGCAATTGCTAAAGTTTTGTATTCATTTGTCCACTCATCGGGTAAATAATATCCTTTGGGGGCCCAGGACACTTGTACACAGATGTGCCAACAATATAATGTTCGATTGGCTTTTAGTGGGGTGGGGTGGGGTATCAATAAAAATTAACAAGCCCTTAACAGCCGCCACTTAGAGTAGCGCCAAGGAAGTAGGAGAGATAGACAGAGAGAGGGAGAGAGAGAGAGAGAAGGAGATCCATGAGTGTCTCGCTTTAAGACCCATAAAGCTTGCTGTCTGCTGCCAACCGAAAGGACTCAAAAGGACGTTGCCATAAACACACCCAACATTCGAAGCAGCTGCAAGAGGAGGAGGCGACCGAAAGACGAAGCCCCACCCACACACACACACACGCAACTACGACTGCTAGTAATGCTGGAGGTTTCGGTTTTGGTTTTTTTCCTCCTTTTTTTGGGCTGGTTGGAGGTTGCAGGCTGAAGGATGCCTTTGGTCTTTGGTCGTTGGCGATGCAGTTTAGAGCTAAACGTTTTGAATTTCATCTGAGACCAAAGAGCAGGAGTTGGCGGGCAACACAACCAACCAACAGCTACAATCATCCATGGGCACCATGAAGAAATGCGAGTGCTTCAGGTTTTCTATTTAATACTCAGCAGATGATTTTCATACTTAATTTACGGCATTTTGGCTACGAATGCATTGCATTATATTCAGGATGTATATATGTACATACATATATATATACACTATATATTATACAGTCAACAAGAGTTATGAAAACTAAACTTTGAGACGGTAAGTATAATCAATTTTACTCTATGCCTTTATGCCTCATACCTAATATATTACAAAGTGCTTTAGAGGTACTCTAAGGATTTAAGTCAAATATTAAAGGACTTCAAATGCTGGGTAGAGAGCTAGTCGTTACCTTGTTGGTCTTACCACATGCATATTCTTTTTCATTTAATTGCAGGCCAGCTCATGTTTCTAGCTGGTTTTCTCTTTATTTTGTTGTTCTACTGGCTTTAACTTTTTACTAATTTTAAATTGCTCTCACCAAGGATGGCAGGATGCCTGGATGGTTGGTTGGCGTCGCTGGCGTAGGTTTTGGGGTACTTGACTGGTTGTCAAGTGCTAAAGCCTCGTCGTCCTGTGTGAGAGTGTGTATGTGTGTGTGTGTGTGAGTGTGCTCGAAAGTTGAGCCGACTTGAAAATTTAATGAAATGCTCGGTACTCTTGGCCTTGGGGCCCTGGGTCCTATTCCTATTCACCATCTGCAGGCGACTGACTCTAGAATTTTTGGAAAGCTGCCTTTCCATGGGTCTCTTGCCTCGCCTCCTGTCCGCTGGGCGTCTGCATTTCAAATTATTTTTAATTGTCATGTTTGCGGCGCTTCATTTGGGGCCAAAAACGACAAAAGAAAAAAAAAACAGTTCACTCAAGAGGAGTGAGAAGCGGCCCTGTCAAAGACATGAAAGGATATCTCTATCTTCTCTAACCACCCACAATTTTACCATGGCTTTTTTGGAGCCACTTTGGCGCATTTGCGGCTTTACCATGTCCGTTTTGTGTGGCGTTTGTGGCCATCAAAATATTTATGCCATGGACAGTTTGATTAACCGCAAAAACAGGCAAACGAAACGGAACGACAACCAGAACCAGAATCTGGAACCAGGAACCAGGACCACAACCAGAACCAGAAGTAACAACCATGTGTAGGAGGGGTCAACCGCACTGCCTCTTTTATAATTAAAATCAAATTAACTTGCACACACACACACACACAGACAAATGAATGCGGTTACTCTTTCTGGCTGCGGACTGAAGGGTGACCTGGCAAAAGGCCAACCGGAAAGTCCAGGATGGGATATTATGATGGGTAGCATTATGCAATTTGCCCTCAGGCATCAAAAAGATAAAGTGTCTGTGTGTTTGTGTGTGTGTGTGTAGAGATTGTAGAATGACAGCAGCAAATTTATGACAAACAAAAATGAAATTGACATTTGGCCAACTCGTATGATGCAATCAGTTCAATCATTATTTCCCCCCTGTCTAGCCAATCATTATGAAAACCAAAACCAAAATCTGTATCTGAAATTTATCTCCCCTAGCCAATTTAGTTTAGAACTGAAGTTGCAGCTTGCGGGAGATGCGGGTCATTAGTTAAAAGGAAAAAGGAAACAAATCCAGTTGCATTTCCATGATGAATGGCTTAGCTGATCTAGCCTAAGCCCCCATAACTACACGTATGTATATATGTATTTATTGAATTGATTTATATTTAATATTTTAGGTAATTTCGTTACACATAAAATAGAAAAGTAAAAATACAAAAAAAAAAAACCAACAAGAAATTCATCAAATTAGTGCGACAAATTGAAAAAATTAAATATACATATACATTTTGAGTGAAAAATAATTTATTTTTTTTTTTTTTTGCATTGTTCTTGCCTTTACATTGATTGCATTGATTGATTGATGAATGGAAGCTTTTGGCAGACCAATGTAATGGTTGATTGAATTCAATTATGGATACACACAATTGAGCTATAGAATAATGACAATGAACATTGCATAAATTGCATATAGTCAGGGCTGCATTCAACTCATTTTGAATAACTAAAAATCTATCTTTTTACTTGACTGAACTAGGTATAAGTCCATCCCTGTTGCTTATTTATAAACTTTAAATTAAAGAAAATATTTGATTTGTTTTGACAGCTTTTCTTAGGCCACAAAACCCATAACCACTTCGATCTAATCCATTTTAATTAGACAAATCAACAAACATTATGATTAAGTTAAGTTTAATGATGAGAACGAGGAAGTCCATTGGCCGGAGAGGATGTTCAGAATGAATCCATTGGCCGGGTTTGTTCAATTTGCAGCTACATGAAAAGGGCAAGTCTTAATTCAGCCTCCAATATACCGGACATTGGCCATTGGTTTCGTTTGTTCCTTTCCGACCCAAAAATAGTCACATCGAAATAAGGCGGAACAGCTGGAGCTGGAGCAGGAGGCATGATGAAATTAGTAAAATGTCGATACTGGCAGCCACTTTGCATAATCACAACGAGAGGGAGAGAGAGAGCGAAAGAGAGTGAGAGAGACAGGGTGGGAAAGGGAGTGCGAGATTCAATTAAACTGTTCGACGTTTAAAAAACCAAATAAAATGGCAAATAAAAATCCAAAATTAAATTCATGCCGAGAGACCGCCGAGAGTGTGGCCATAGTCGGTTCTCCTCTCCAGCACCACGACTGCACTGCCCTCCGCCCACCCCATTCCCGTGTGAAACATTTCATTGGCATTTCAATTTGATTTGCTGGCCAGGGCAGACATCCCGCAGACGAGTCGGCCACGGGCATCAAGCTTCGACATGGGCATCAGAGCGGAGTATGGCCGCGTTTTAATGTGCAAATCGTTTGAATTGTTTGAATCAATTAATTTTCTGGCCACGCGCATTCAACGAAAAAAAAGGAAAGAAAAGTGCCCCCAAAAACGTTCAAATCTATTTAAAATGATTGACAGTGGAACGCTTGACGCAGCGCGGGGGACTTTAAATGGAACCAAAATCGGAGACTCGTAATCAAATCAAATGTGAATAGTGTGAGTAATGCATTTTTATTTTTCTCTGTTTCTTTGTGTGTATGTAAAGACTTTTTATGCTGTCCACTGACACTTGAGATTAATGAATGTAAAGACGAAAGGATTCAAAATGAAATTACCAGCTGACATACAGGAAAATAAAGTGAGAGAAGAGAATAAGAAGTAGAAGAAGGAGGAGGAGCAAAGCCCTGGAACTATCCAAGTGCATGAACTATGAAGCAAAACTGGCAACATTACAGAACTACGGCACTCAAACGGGGACTCGGAGACATTGAGCCGGCAGACTGTAATCAAAAAAAAACAAAAAAAAAAAAAACAGAAAACGCGTTGCGTATACGTTCGCAACTCACATACAAACACACACGGAGAGAGAGAGAGAGTACATATGTATGTCTGTGAATATATCCTTTGTCATTTATCATTTGCAATGGCTGCGAATCCTTTTGCACGTTCTCATTTTGCTGCCACTTCTGCTCCGCCCTCGACTCTGCCTCCTACTGCTCATGCGGATTGAGGATTGCGGATGCGGGTCAACGTAACGGGCATAGTGTCACTGCACTGCACCACACCCTGCTCCTCCTCCGACTGACTACCCCTATATGCTCCTTCATATGCTCTTCAGTTTTGGTGACCACCCTGCCACCTCTATGGACCATCACCTCTGCAACATCCTGCTATCCTTTGCCTATCCTTGTAACCGCGTTGTATAATCGAAACCTTCTGTCATTTTCTTGTCGTTCTGTTCAGTTCTGCTCTGCTCTGCTCTGTCCTGTCTGTTTGTTTGTTTGTTTTCCTGTGTTGCATGTTGTTGCCAATTGTTGTATCTGTTATTGTCATTGCCATTGTTGTTTGTGTTGTTGTTTTTGTCGCTGTTGTTGCCCCTGCGTTTTTATAACCGGTATGCTGGCTGGTGCTACATGTGTCCAATCTATTCAGGGTATAAAGGGCAATTATTGCTGACAAAATAGAACTAAAAAACCATCAAGTCCTTACACAGATTCCCTATAGCACAAAAAAAAAACTCATTTTGTGGCGGAATAGGGATTATATGCGGCCTTAAATCTTATTCGTAAGTACAAAATGAGCTTTTTGGATTTTGTAAATAAAGAGAAAGAAAAACAAACCAACTTAATATTTATTAGTCTCCATGGTCTTGACTCTGCTAAAGGGTAACAAACTGTGCGTATACATTTAACATAGATGATATCTTTTTTAAGCTGATTCTTTTACATCTCTCATACGAGAGGGTCTTAATGCCTTCGTTGGCATTATTGCATCGTGACCAACATGGCGTATACGCAATGTGCAGAGCAGCAATTTTCATTTTCCCTTTTCAGTTTGTTGTTGTTGTTGTTTTCACTGCTGCCTCTGAGGCTGTTGTTGTTATTATTTTTGTTGTTGTCGTTATTGTTGTTGTTTTAATGCACCAAAAATGTCACAACGACGAAAACTGGTGAAAAGCAACTGACCTCATTTATATCCATGACAGAAGTTGTTGCTGCTGTTTTGCCCTCTTTTTTTGTTTTTGTTTTGCGTTTAATGTACGTGGGCGTGGCAAGTTTCTATGCTGGCATTTAATTGCAAATTTTACGCTTGTTCTAAATTAAACCACACCCCGGTATCTTTCCTCTCCACACACACACACACAAACATAGAGTGAGAGAGAGAGATAGCTTTTTGGTTGTTCTTCCTTTCTCCGCCTTAACCTTTTCTGTCGTGTTCATTAGCCACAAAAATTCTCTTCTCTTCTAGTCAAACCAGCACATACGCACACATAAATACACCGTATCTGTGCAATACTAAACCACTTGGACATCCATACACACATTGCTCCATTCACTCCGTTTTTATTTCTCTCTAACTGGCAATTTATGCGTTTTGCTTGGCTTTGCTTTCGAGATGAAAAGTCACAACATCAGTCAGCTCTCTAGTTCAGTGTAGTTAAATTTGTTTATAGCAAATATAACAAATCAGCAGGAGGTAAAAAACCATTTCGATTTCATTTCTCTTTTAATCTGTAGAAATCTTAGCCATGGTATGGCAGATTACATTGCCAAACCATATCCTTATATATATATCATTTAAAACATTTATATCATCTAAAAATATCTAGAAATAACATTAAACATTTCAAAGATTAAATCCTTGTTGGTTATATTCAAATTGAAATTGTTTTCAGTTGATGAAATTCTAAATTTATCAAACACTCATCCCTGTTATGGTAAGCAAAATGTTTGCTGCTTTTAATGCATAAAATATCGTTAAATTATGTGCCAAATTTTCTGATTTTGCTTTGGTCGTAGTTAATTAATTGCAATTCATAACCATTAGCAAGTTGGAAGCCATCCAAAAAACAAGCAAATATTGCATAAAATTCAAGACTTGGCAAATGCTGAAAGGGTGTTCATTCAATGCATTTCTTTATGTTTCTGTTTTTGTGCAATTTCAATTAAATTTTTCACATTTTTTTTCCATTCCTTCTTCTTACCAATTCTATGGCTCTTTGGCCCCCACTTCAACCTGTCTGAAATATTGCAACTGCGAAAATGTTGACAAATTGCAAACCGTGTTTAAATGCCATTAAAATGTACCGAGAATTGGAGAGGAATGTAGAAAAAATATTTTGTATTTTTGCATTTGCTTTGTACATATTCTTATATCTAATCACTAATATGATTGCAGCTATAGGTATGCATTTGGAAATCCTAATATACATACATATGTATATTTTTTTAATAACGTTTGGGAAAATTGAAAGCAAATATGGTATATGGTAAAAAGTGCATAATTGTGAAATGGCAGGCCAGAGGAATTCAGGTGAAAGATATGCAAACTGATGCAGTTTCAAAATGAAAACATGTATGCATGTATGTACATATATCATTTCAAATTGGATATTTGGTAGGAGCAACTTCTACTAACCTTTTACAAACCAACGAGGCAAAAATATTTATCCATCCATCCATCTTTCCATCGCTCCATCGCTCCATATATATGTTTATAAAGGCCATCCATGTATCTATTAGATATGCAGTGACAGCACCTCTATTTATGTATCTTCAGTTAGTGCGTATCTCTATCTGCAATTTCCATTTCTATCTGTGCATCTCTGTAGCTGTCCGAGTGTGTGTGTGTCTTTCTCTGTGTGTGTGTGTGCGTGTGTGTGTGTGTTTGCCAAGTTTTGCATAGAAATTAAATAAATATTTGCCTGCAACGAAATTGGAATGCTGGTCCCCAAAAATAGTCAATGAATTTTTCTCCCATGTCTATGTACATATCTCTTCTACCTTCCACAGTCTACTTCTAATAATGATGATGATTATTAGCCTAATAATAATAATAGTATAAATATAATAAAAGTCTATTGCAATTTAATTATTATTTAGTTTTAAATATATGTATGTACCTATGAAGAAATATTTCATGTTCATAAATAAAACTTTTAATGTTAGATTATTTATAATTTAATATATATGTATGTATATTTGTTAGTTATATATTATATCCTTTATGAAACAGCCAATAACAAACAATGGCAAATAATAATAATGGGGTGGTGGGGGGGAAATATTAAATAAAAATTCTGTATTTATTTGTGCATGCAAACAATTAATGTTTATTATGGCAAAAGATTAAAGTGTATTATATGCTAATATAATAATATATATGAGATTGAACCTTAGTCAAATGCATGGCCATAACCAGATTATATATACATATATGTATTTGTATGTACATATATATATACAAAATTGTTTCATTTCAACTGGATTTATGCCCAAATATGTGTATAAACTAAAATGTGCCTGTGCATGCTGATTGCAAATTTAAATCAAATATCTCTACCAACATAATATATATATGCATTTAATATGTATGTATATTAAAAATTGATACATACATAGATACATTCATATGTAAATACACAATGGAAACTTATTGACTGGTGAGAAGCTTATCCATATTTCCATACTAATCATCGGCGGCCATAGAAGTTAACTTGGCATTAATAAAAACATTATTTTGTTGCTAAAATATGAGAAAAGCAAATTTAAAAACATAGAAAGTCGCAAATTTACCATTGTGAAGTGATTGAAAACTTTTACTAATCTAAGACATTGAGAATGGCTATCAGTTTATCTCATTTTGATAGTGGTTCAATTATATTTACATATCACCCAAGCAAAGGGTTTAACGAAACGTCAATTCAGTTTTTAATCTTATCTTAGCATGAAATATAAAATATTTAACAGAAGCGCTTATTCCTTTACCTATTAAGGAAAACCTTTTATGGAATAAGTTCTTTATTCAGAAAATGGGAAGTTTAAATACTTGCCATATGATAAATCCGACTTTTTTACTTCCTACTCAGAGTTTTTTTATATAAATAAATAATTCATCCTTAAATTTGTTGCAGCTCAAGAGCAAATGAATGTTTGAAAGGACAAAAAAGACATTAGAAGTGGAATATCTAGATAGAAGAAAGCAAATAACTTAATGTAAATACACGTAGGTTTATATCAATGTACGAATGTAAGTGAGTATTTATTGAAAGCGATATGAGAGTGACCGAACGAGTGGCCAAGCAAAGGCTCATCCTGACCACGTACATTTTCCTGTCTCCTGCCCTACCCATGTAGCCTGCTTGCCAAGCTCTTTGTAACCCATTCCTTTGAATGCGTGAATGGGTTTCATTTTGATATTTTTGCCATGTTTCAAGAGAGAGAGACCGAAAGAAGTTGCAGGAAAAAGTATATTTGCCAATGCCATGACAAAGCGAAGTGAAAAAGCTAAAAGGGAAGAAAGAATGAAAACTAGGCAAAAGTCATTGCTAAGGCTATGCCAACAAAAAATGTAGAGTGGAGTGGAGTAGAGCAGAGTGAAGTGGAGTGAAGTGAAGTGGGGAATGCTCTCAACAACTATGGCAGGCTGCCTAACGATCTATTTACGTTTCTAGCGGACTCTCTGTCTCCCTTGCTAAGTTCTATACGACAGACGGGGCCAAAAACTATTGAAGCGTATTAATTCTTTTTAATGCCGAAATAATAACGACGCCATTATGCCAATGGCAGCAACAACAATATAAGGCAAATTCAGGAAAATATTTGATCACACTAACATTTCGATACCCTGCTTTAAGAAGATACATTTTAAAGGAATCTGTTAATGTTTACCACCAATGCTCAACATGAAACAACCAATAAAGTTACTTTTATATGTATATATATATATATATACACCTATATATGGTATACTTGTTCACTACTTAAGTGGACTCATTTATCCTACGGGTATATATAGGGTATAATAAATAAAAACGGCTCCCGTCGCGTCGGCGCCCAAAAGTCTGCAACGAAATGTTTTCCAATTGACCAAGCAATGCCAAAATAAAAGACATAAGAGTGAGTGTATATAGGTATGAGTAAGTGTGTGTGTGTGTATTTATGTGAACGTGTGTATGTGCGTGTGGGTCCGAATACTTATAAACATAAAAACTGATAACGAAATCAAAACGTCGAGCGAAACGATTTGGAAATACTTCGACAGCAGCAGCAGTAGGACCAACAACAACAACAATGAGAATAACACCAACAAAAGCCTGTCCGGCCGTAACATCAATGTTACGGCCATACAACATTATTATCATCGCAAATGGCAAGTTAGACAAACACATTGAGTGCCCATTTAATGGCCGAAACCCCCATTCTCCTATCCCATTTGACTGCGGAATGGGTCCAGGGTTCGACTGGACAACAAGATGATGGTTGCTTGCCTCAATGGACTGATGGTCGATGGCAATGGTCGGATGGGGCAAAGATGGTTATGCGGGGTAGGCACATAATGACCAAGCTAAACAGCAAATGAACTTTTAAACGTATTGAATCGGCGTAGGCTCCCAGAGAATGAGGCGTCAAAAAGCGCCGCCAGCAACCCCATAACCAAAAAGGGTGGGTGGCGGGTTCAAGAAAGAATGGAGAGAATGGCAAGAACAAATGTAGGTTTCGGGCTAACATTAATAGGTTGCTTGGTCTATCATAGCACTATGGCATGAGTGACTTGACTAAAGACCCCAAAAAACATCAACAACAAAAAAGAGAAAAGAATGGAAATCGACAATGAAAAGAAAAGGCAACACGAAAGGCCTTTACTCGGACATGCGACACGACAAGAAGCAAGACCTTCTCAATAAACCTTTGATGGAACTGAAGAAGAAAACCACCAGCATTCAGCAATCGAAGAGAAGAGTCGAGCAAACAAAGAGCTAAACCGAGTTGAGGTAGCAGAAATTTTTTGAATGGGCTTGCAAAAACCCCGAAAAATTCAGAGGTCGCAAGTTCTAGAGACAACTGAGGGCTTTCAGGATTTCCTGTATTTGTTTTCTATGCTTCTACATTAGATGGATACTTCTTCTTCGACACAAGTGATTATAATGGATAACATTAAAGAGAAATATGGAGAAATCTGCTTCATCGCAGAGAATCAGTTGAGACGAACTTAAGAGACTATGCAAGAAAATATTTGATCGGTTATTCAAATCCTAAAATCAAGATTGACTGAACTAAATGTACATACTTGAGGGGGAGGTGGAAGAATCACAAAATGAGAATATGTCCTTCTTGTTGCCCTTCATGACTAGTTTGGCAATTCCACAAAAAGGCAACGTAATAACTTTTGAGAATGTTAGCCATTGCATTCCATTTAGCGACAAAGCAACAGCTGGAAATTTATTTCGGTCACAACGATCATTCGTCACATCGTTTGGTTTATGGTTTAGACATCTCTAGGGCTTAATGCTCCATTTCTCCAGTTCTCTCTCCCTCACACTCCATTTATCTATTTCATTGCTGACGTGACCATTTTATGGGGCTTGGGTTGGGGTAAGTGTCTACGGGGTTAGGGCCAAACCAAAGTGATTTAAACGTTGCACCATGTAGATGAGTTTTTGATTTTGCAAAATTTGTTTTCTTTTCATTTTTATTTATATTTTTGGTAACTGCGTTTTACGAGCTGACAAACTGGTGACAAACGAACGGAAAGCGGAAAGAACAAGACAACATTTTAGAATCTTATTGTCGACTTGGTGACACCCTGTTATTTAATTGGTGATGGTGGCTCCTTGATGATTCATATTTTGTCCATGGTTTAATATTTCCTTTTTGCTTCAAACAAATACAATGGGTATACAGAAGTAGCAAATGCAAACAAACCCCCGAAAGAAATAGTTAAACCTAGGCGACAATAACAAACAACAACAACAGCAACACAAAAATCTTCTGTCACGCATAATTTAACCTACTGTGATGCGCGGGTATGGGGGAGGAGATGGTGGAGTCTGAGGCGGGCGGAGACCCCATGGCTTGATGGTGACAATGTTGCGCCCTGTTTGTGTTTACATTTGGTCTTAAGCTGCGACAAGATGCCGCCATATATTTGTCACATGGACGCCACTTTTACAGCCAGGAAAGCATGGCAAATGGTACCGAATGAAGCAGGCAGCTATCTATCTATATATGTATGTATGTCCATATGTATGTATGTATATATGTGTATACTCATATAGCTGGAAGCAGGACAACACACCGACGAGTGGATATCACAACAGGCGGGCAGGCTGACAGACTGGCAGGCAATCAGGCTAACAGGATATGCAGACAAAGTCCGGAGACTATAGAGTCGTGCAAATAACCTAAAGCCGGATGCTCGTCAAGTGACTTTTGCCTGGCTGGCTGGCTGGCTGACTGGTTGGCATCGTCTTTGTGTCTGTTCTTGTATTCCAAGTATCCCACGTATCTCCTGTGCCTTTGGTATGTGTCTCTCTCTTATATCCACCTCTATTTCGTACTATCATCATTGTGTCTGTCATGTATGTATTTGCATTTTGTATCACTTAAGCAGCAACTTTTCCTGGTCACAAGAGACATTTATAGTTACACCCACACACACACTCATACACCCATAGACAGGGACATAAAACTTGGCCTTGGCTTTGGCTTTGACGTCGGCGTAAGCATTGGCCCCCCTGTCTAGTTGGCTCTTTAGTTTTGCTCTCATTTACTGGAGAAAATGTTAAGTAACGGTATTATTTCTTCTCGTAAGCAAATTCCTCTATAGCTCTCGGGTTTTTTTTTTATTTTATTCCATCCTCGTGTTGACAATCAAATTTCTTTGTTTTGCCAACAATTTATTAAGCATTAGACACTTAGGGACAGAGAGAGAGAAAGTGAAAATCGGCAAATTTAACAGTCTGTTAAGTGGCTCCAAAAACACACACACACATAAGCACATTTGTCTAATAATAAGTAAATTAGGCAAAGAATATAAAAATGTATTCCTGACGTGATCAAAAATGAACTTTTCACCTAAAATTTGTATCCGTATCTCAGACATTGTGAATATCTCTGATAGATCTGGCAAGATTATTTGTAGCCTTAAATACCTTAGACCCGAATGGTCTATCGATTTGCATTAGAAGATAAATTCTCACAGGGGTTTGTTAAACAGTTTTATCAACACTGCTAAAGTGCCACAAAAAGAGCTTACCAACACTAAATTTTACAAAGGAGTATCCGCTATCGATGCCGAGATCCGTTCAGAGGTCCATGAAGTTCTAGAAATCGATCCCCAACGAGCTTCAAAAGATAATTATAGCATTTATCTATATCCGCATAAGTTTTTCATTTTCCAAAAAAGGGGAATGCAACCAAAACTTTGGCTTGTTTCCAACTTCAGTTGATTGAAACCGTTCTTACATATTTTCTAAAATCATTTTGTACAATATTTAACCAATTTGCTTTCACACTCTTTGCAAGAGTATACAAACTTTGTCATAGTCAATGAAACACTTCGTTGATGTTGTCTACTTACTCCTTTTGTGTTAACTAGATTACATTTGCTTGGGGTTTTACTCTCTTTATGTCCTTTCATTCTTTTTTCTTCTGGATTTCTGTCTTTTGTTGGCACTTTCTTTCTGGTTACGTTTTCTTGTCATTTGTTACTTTTCCTTGTCTATTTTTGTTTTCATTTAGTTGCCTGCTTTTTCTTCTGCGTGTGGGTGTGTGTGTGTGTGTGTGTGTTAAAGTTTTCGGTGCTTTTCTTTCAATTTTGTAATCTTTTTACTTTGGCATTTAAGCAACTTTTCTTTCACTTTCTTTTGCTGGCATTTAATTCATTTTAAGGCTCAGTCACAGTTCTTTTAACTCACCCACAACCCAACCACACTGTCGCTGCTCGCCTTGGTCTAACCCACTCCATACCCTTCTATTCTATATTATACTTACCTTCCTTTTGGCATATTTATTTTAATTTTAACCTACCCAACCCTTGGACTGCAAAGTGTTAAGCTTGTCGCCATTGTTGGCATCTGCTTCTGCCACATTTTCCATCCCCCATCCCCATGATTTCCAACCCAGCCCAGCCAAATACAACGCACCTTTTCCTTCATGGAAGGGTTCACCCACACAATGAAAGAAATATATATTTATACATATAAATATATGTATATTTTTCAAAAAGGAGCAGAAAAAATATATAAAGCAAGCTTTCCGCCTGTTTTTAATTGTGATTAATTGCAAATTTCTGTGACGTCGCTATTTTTCCACCACCGCACCGCACCAAAATATAACGCTTCTGGCCCTTCTTTCTCATCGTCATCCACATTTAATTATGGAAATGTTAATTTGCTTAGCACTTCAGCCGACAACTCCTGCCCGACACCCGGTGCCCGATACCCGACCTCATCGTCGCGTTGTTGCCATCGTCGCTCATAACTTGTAAACGCCACCTGGCGGACATTTGGAACGCGAGTCAGCGAAATTTTCATTTTCATGTTTAGTTTTTGCCATCGCACCATTAATTTTCAATTAACACTATGCCAGCAGCAGGCACAAGCAGAAGCACAGCCAGCCACTGCTCTAACCAGACCATAACGATGATGATGGTCACTAGCACCTGGTGTGGCCTTCGCGACCCCACCCACCTTACCACCCTCTATTCCTTTTCTATACCTTTAATGACCTGCCGTAGCCCTATTAGCGTGCAAATATATAAGAATGGAAAATATAGTCGATTAACTTAACTAACTTTATTAGAAACTTTTCTAGTTTTATCTAAGTTTTTCCAAAGACTTACTACATAGAAAATACGTATAATAGATCAAACACGCTACCAATCTTAATTAACTTAACCTGAAACCAGCAATTGTTGACTACAATTGACCTCAAAAGACCAAGAAATTTACGAAACCTTGTCTTATATTAACCCCACGTAAGTGGCTTAAGTTACTAAAATCATGAACAAAACTAGCTAAAAATCTTAAACTATGGCCTACTATTAATTTTACTTAACCAATTAAGAAACAAATTGTAGTTTTATACGATTTGAATACAATTTCGGAATAAGAATAAAAATAGTACGATTTCAATTCAACATTTCAAGTATTCCTTAGGAAAGTCCTTCAGATCTTATTGCTCATTTGTAAACAGTTGTGCCCTGTCAACCGATGCCCCTCGTTCTCTATTAAGTAAACTCTAACCTATTCCCCCCACCACTTTCATTGCACCTGGACTTTATTTCATTAGTTGCTGCCCTCAATACAAAGTTCAATCCTTTTCTCCTCTTTTCCCCTATTTTCGTTAGTTCTCTATCTCTCCCCTTTCTCTTTTTGCGTACCATTTTCGTCATGTTGCTTGCGCCATTATCTTAAAGTGTCATTGGCATCCGTTGGAGCTTGGAGCTGAAAAAGCAAAAAGGGGGTGCTTGGGACGGGGGAGGGTAGTTGGTAAAGCGAGCTGAGGGGTTTGTTCTACAGCATCTGGCTTGTTTGGTGTCCATTGCGTAGTCTGGGAGCACTTAACTTAAGCGCTCTAATTGTATTAAAAGCGTGTCCTGCTGCCTCTATCTTTCCCTCCTACATCCTCCCCCCTACCCATCGTTTTCTATTTGGACAGTATTTTCCACATAGTTGACGTTGACATTGGCGCCACTAGATTCTCGGGTCTGTGACTGTGCCATCTTCCATATTCCAGGGCCTGTGACTGTGCCTCTATCCCAGTGCCTGTTTCCTGTCTCTGGGGCTAATTCAACTAAGTGATTTTCATTAGCTGTTATCTTCGTGTGCGTGTGATGGCAGATTTCTTGTTGTTATGGCTCCACTTGCCTCTCCTCTCCTATTTGGTCTTGCCAAACCTTATTTTTATATTCGCTTGCCCCAACATTTTTTCTCCTGGCTTTTTTTTTCCTGTTCCTATGGCTTATGGTTTAATTAAGGTCAGCACACAAAACGGGTTGTACTTACGCACTAAATTTGATCGGGGTCGTGGGTATTATAACTGACTGGATGGCTGTCCTGCTTGGCTGTAGAGATGTCAACGTACGGCAAACTGCGGCAATTACCAAGATACATTTGAACGTTCCTCGGCACTGTGAGCATTACACTGAAACTTAAATTTTAGGTTGACTTCTACTCGGTTCCATTTGGCAATATTTGTGTTCAGTTCTGTAATGATTACATTTTTGAGTTTTCAAGTTTATCTTTTTTTTTTTGTTGAAAAAATTGGTCAAAAACTTTTCTAGGATCAAAGTCTTATTAATTTTGTACGATCTGCTCACAAGTCCAAAGAAGAAGTCTATTTTAAATTCCGTTTATTTCAAAAAAGGATTATATGAGTTTTTGACAAAATATATGTTTTCCTTAATTCTTGGTTGTAGTGCATACGTATTGGTAGGGTCTCTAGCCAAAATTACCAACATTCTTGTGCTGGCTCATTTTATTTTTTTTCCTTTTGTTTTTGCTTTTTAGCTTTGATGGCCTCGGTTATATACTGACTGACTTGTACAAGGGAATTTTGAGGCTGTCGCTTCCTTTAGCTCAGGGCGCGCTTCACTTCACCTTAATGTTCTTTGACGCCAGCTACAGCTTCTGGTCGTGTTTTTTAGCCACACTCTCTACCCTCGGCCGCGTTTCATGTTATTGTTGGCTGATGCTTATTTTGGTTGTAAACGCACATAATTTGCAATTTCAGTGGCCTCAGGTATAGACTCAACTTGCTCTCGAGTTGAGCTAACATTGTAGACACATTCCAGGAGAAGTTTGTCGCAGAACTGACTGAATGGCTGACTGGCTGGCTGGTTGGTTGGTTGACTATGCGGTCGCTGTAAATGTTAATTAAGCATCATTTACGCATTCAGGCCGCGATAATTTGCAACGACAATGACACTGACAATGCCACAATGTCGCGACAACTTTGACAAGCTCAAGCCACAGGCCAAGGGGGCACACAGCAGGAGGCCTTAAGAGGCGGCCACAAAAACTGACAAGGCCATCCATGCATACTTATGTACATATGTACATAAGTAAGTAAGTGTATATACATACGTACGCACATACGTACATACGTATGCGTGATGAAACAATTTTTTAATTTCACTTGAAGCTGAAAATATGTGTTGGCGTAATTGTTGTAATGGAAATTCTGCGGTCTTAGGTTGGCAGCTTCTACTTCCATTTAAACTTTGAAATGCCTCATATTCTGCCTGTTACGGTATATTGGCTGACAAACCGTTGTTGTCTTCTTCTTCATTGCTCACCCTTGGGAGAGCCAAGTGCTAGTCAGCCAAATTGTGGCCACAATGCGGCCGATAAAATACGCTCAAATTGCAGCTGGCCAGCAAGCCCGAGTCAGGTGTAGGATGCAGGAATAGACTCAGAGCTAGGACAATGAAATAAAAGCAACAAATCGCCAACTGTAGACAAACAATACAATAAAACAACACCAACAGCAACAAAAGTAAACCAAAATGGCAAATAAAATTGCTGAACAAAGATGGAAAATGAACGAGTGCAAAGGCCGTGCAAAACGTACAAAAGAGGAAGAAGGTGAAAAAGCATTTCAACAAGGATGGCGAAAAGTGTATACCCTGATGTTAGTTTGTCGTAGAAAGCTTTTAGACAACAATTTAACTATTGCTCAACACTGGCATAAGATTGATTCATATCAGGAGTCGAATTGCATAGTCCGCGCAAACGTTTTGTTTGATATTTATCAACCCTATCAACCCTTGTCTACGCTAATGCAGCAAATTGATTGTTCTATTTAAAAACACTTATGTAATACAAGCGAGAGAAAGAGTGTTGTGATCTCATTGCTCATTGCTTTGAAGATCTGCTTGAGGATTGTGTAAAGTGTGAAGGGTATATTGTGTGGGCTTATTCACAACACTGGACATTTTCACAAAAGCCAGCAACAAAATGCAAATAAAAGAAAATGTGGAATGGAATTGAAATAGAAATAGAAAATTGCCAAACAAAAATGGCAGCATAAACTTTGGCCATTTCGCTATTTTTGTTGCTCGTTGCATGGTTCTTTGCCGCTTCCACTCTGTCTTCGTCTTCGTCTTCGTCTTCGTCTTCATTGCTAGCCCTTGTTCTGGTTCTGGATCTGGATCTGAGTCGTAATTCTTTCACACTCGCATTCACACACATACACACACAGAAGCTGCTTCTGGCAACACATACGCATTCTGAGTTGCTCTCTGCTTTCTTTTGCTGTTTGCTGCTTGTCGACATTTTGGTAATAAATTGAGTTTTATGGCAGTCATATTATTCTTTATTAGTGGGTAAGAATTGTTGCCTTTTGTTGGCTTTTTGTATGCCACTGGGTAAGGCCATACCAAGGACCAAGCACCACCTGGCCCACATTCTTTTATTCGCATCCTTTATTCCATTACTTTCACTCGACCTTCTCCAAAAACAAAAACAAACAGCGAGCCAAAAAAACCACACACACACACACACTTCCCCCCACTTCCTTATACAAATAATTCTTCAAGTGGTTCAACCACATGGCTTAATTAATTTGGCCAAGCCAATGAACTTTGTCAATATATTTTAGCTGAGGAAGACAAACTATTGGCACAGCTTGGTGGAAATCAATCAACGCCAACGCCAACGCCAATGCCAATGCAAATACTAATGAAACGAAGATAGTAAATCAAAAATTCACATCCAAAACGCGTAATTTAACGTTAAATTAGGGCAAAGTGAGACAAAAGAAAAAACGTGAAACGCCATTAACATCGCCGACTCTTTCACTCTCTCACCCACTCTTAACCTATCTTTCTCGCTCTTTAAGCAACTGCATGCCTGGGCAATAACAATTTCAATGCTCGTTTTCGTCTTATATGTGATCTTTGTCTCAAAATGAACACCCTGGGCCAATTCGACAAATAAGAAGACTTAATTTCACTAATATTATAATAATTGAACTATAACAAAATGTTTTACTTAATTTTTTCACAGCCACCGCTAAAAATATTTCACAATTCTTACTTACTCATCTACATAAATTAATATATACAAACTTTTTATTGAAAAATTATACAACAATTTTGTGCCAAAGAAGATGCAAACTTTTTTCTCTATTTGGACAATTCAAACCACACACACATTATTTCAATACTTTAAGATTTGACTTAACAAAATGTGTAAATAAAAGCCATTTATTTGTTGTCTCAGACCCAGTGTACAGTATCTAAAAGCGCAATAGATATATAAATGCGAAGCAACATTTAGTTTTCTGCCTGGGTAGCTTCCAGGAAGAAGGATTTAATTTTGTGATCACTTCGGCAAAATGGTTCTTGGTTCGCCTTTGCTCGGGTCTCAATGGTCTCTAGCCAACAGCTGCATGCCAAGAATGTGATTTGGTGAGGCAAAAGCAATGGCGACTGAATACTAATCAGTTCAAAGGCAAATACGCAGAAAAGTCAAATCAATCTTAAGGCAAAAGTAAATTAGTTGCCATTAATATGAAATCAGATTTTGCGTGAAAGCAAAATGAGTTAATGGATAATGGATAATGCATGTAGAAGAGAATCATAAGCAAAATCAAATGATTGATTGATCATTGTATCATCTAGACGAGCGTTAAGCAATTCCCCAAATTGAATTCTCTACGTTTGGTCACAACAATAGTTTTTGCACTTGTTGAGTTGTGAATTTAAGTTGCTTTCACTTGTGTACACCATGGTACGTAGACACGCTTCGTTTCTCTCTAGAGACTTTAGGTGTAGTTGTGACTCCCGTACTAAAAATGTACATAAGTACATAATGTTCCGCCTGTGTACTTGTAATTTATCATCTTCAAGCTCAGAGAGAAGTGAGCAAAGTCGTCAAAATGGAAGTGGTTTGCTGTAGAGAGGGTAAACCTTTTACGAAAAAGTTGCCTGTTGGCTGCCTTTTAATGATTAATTGCCAAAATGGTCATTGAAGCAGGAAATTTACAACATTTTCCAACTCTAACAGAGACGTTGCCATCAAAAAGCGCGTCGTGTCGTACCACGCGTTGAAGAAGCTGATTCCAGAATTATGTGTCGACGACTTGAGTGGCCGAAGTGAGCTCTCAACACCAAACGTCGTCTGTTACTGATGGCAGCATTAGGAGTTAAAGTCAAATTTTTGACTAAAAGAATGACCTTGTAGGTATCAAGGTGACTTTAGCATGCAACCTGAAAGCTGATAGGCGCTTTCAACTCTCTAAATAGTTATCTAACACTATTAGATAACTATTGACATTTCCCAAAGATTAACGTTGTCTGACATTATGCGATCTTATCAGCAAAGAATCGATCAGTCGAGGGCAAACAGTTGTTTCTACGAATTTATTAAAATGGGCATTAAGGTTTTGTTTTTCTTCTTCTTCTCCTTTTCGTTCTTTTGGATGGGGAAGAAACAAACAAGCAGAAATATGCAAAGTATTTACAATAAAGAACAAAATGTAGACTTCAAAAAGAGATAAGCCAGAGCCAAATGCCATAAAAGCAGAAAGGCAGGCAAAAAAACAAAAAAAGCGTAGGCCAAGGTCCAAGCACTTGTATACGGAGGGCAATACCCAATACATCGATAGAGTTTGGGGAATGGTTAGCATTCAATTTAACTTTGCATGGAAGGTAGCCAGTAACCACCAATCGACAGTGAGTACCTTGTACCTTTAGCAACATAAAATGTCAGCTCAAATTTTATGACTTGAACAGAGCAAGAGCAGGAGCCAGAGCCGAAGCCAGAGCCAACTGAGTGACTGAGTGACAGGGGAGTAGAGATTCAGTTCAATATCGTAGCCAGTGTCCAGTTTGGTCTGGTTGTTTTATTCATTTTGGTTTCGCAATCAGAAACTCATCATGGCCTATTGATGTTGGCTCTCAACGTTGTTGCTCCTTTTTCGACCTTTGCCAGGACCCCAAGGGGATAATGTATTTTTTTGTTGCGTTTCGTGTTTTTTGTTTTTATTTTTGTTTTGTTCGCTTCTGCTTTTTGTTTTTGTATGTTTTCTGGTTGTCTTGCGTCCTGGTAATTTATTGGAATTTGCCAAAAGGATTAAGTATGCCAATAAGCGTTGCTCAACGTCAATAAGCGCGTGATGTTACTGCTGCTGCTGCTGCTATTGCTGCTGACTCTTTTGGCAGCCCTTTTTGGCAGTCTGCTTCTGTTTCCGTTTCCGCTTCCTGCCCATTCCACCGAGGGCAAATCTTACTCCCCCCTCTTTTACTCTTTGTTGTTCGTTTACTGCTTCCCTGGCACTGATAAATGCTGCGCGTGTCGAATGTGCGCCTGATTTGTATGGCTTAATATTTCAATTTTGCTTGACTTTTGGCCATAGGCATTAGGGTTACTCATGGCACTTTGATGAAATTTCCTTTTTTTGTGTGACAAAATGAACATTCTTGCCTATAAATTCATCAGTTAGTTCAGAGTAGCCAAGTTGTCTCTAATTGCGGTCAATCGTTATTTTATTTCAATTGCAATTGTCTGCCAATAAGTAGGCAATACTATTTAACAATATTTCTCCTTTTTTGAAAAGGATTTTGTTTCGATTTTAATTGAAAACTTGGAAATCGTTATATTGTTATATGCGTAATCAAAAATTACTTTCGTTTTTGTATTCTTTGGTTTGTTTCAACTTCCCATTTTGCAACATTGTTTGCTTCAACCACCACCAAACCGCCTCCCCCCAAATTTAATCAACTTGCACTTAGGACTCGAGTGCCCCTAATAGAAAGCAAAACAACACAAAGAACGTGTATAATACACAATTTGTTTTCATTTTGTGCTGTTGCTTCTGCTCTGCTCTGCTTTCTTTCTCTCTCTCTCTCTCTCCCTCTCTCTTTCGTTCTCTGCTCTGCTAGCTGCTTGAGCGACTTTGCCGCTGGCTTCAAGTTTTCAGCGCTTTATCTCTTTGGCTATATCTAACTGGCATTCCTCGTGTTCCCTTAGTGCCACAATGCCGCATTTTTGGCTGGACTTTATCCCAGGTTCTCGCTCTGACTCCGACTCCGAATCTGGTACAGGTTCTGGCTTTGCCTTCTGCTGTCAACTAAACCGCTGCCACTTGCCGTTGCCTGTTTATTTTGGAAGCTTTGCAAATAGCGCACAAAAACTTTTTCCACATGCCACGCCCAGGCGGCATGGCTGAGCCTGCCTGTCGCTGCCTTTGCCTCTGCCTTTAGGCAACTAAACAATGGATAGACCAAAAATACAAAAAGAAAAAATTGCCAAGAAACGAGGAAAAAAAATAAGAAAGTACGAACTTTCTACGCCAACGCTTGGCCAGAAGACGAAAACTTTCTATAGCCTACAAATTTTCTTTTGGCCCAAATTGGCTAAGTGGTTTGGTGGGTACAAGGGATCTCAGGAGTAGGAATGGAGCGGTTGCTTGTTGTGGGTACGAGAATGGGACAGATGAAAAACTTTTACTTGCGGCTACTTTCGCTGTTGCTACTTCTACACCAATGTCTCACTGGCTCACTGTGTCTCTGCCAACATCTCATCTACGCCACACAAATCTCACCCTATCCTCGACCTCGAGCGTGGGAGTGGGCACGTTCCTGCTATCCCCAAAGCAGTGATTAGGCAACAAAAATGTTTCGTTCTCTCTCTCTCTATCTCTTTCTCTCTTCATTCATTCATCCATCCATCTATCTATCTATGTAAGTATCTGTCCCCCTTCCTCTGGGTTCATTTTTCTCTCTTCATTTGGCATTATATTAACCCACAAAAGATCACATGCCCAACGAATATGGCGTGTCATTGAACAACTCAATTTTTGGTAGCTTACCCATCCTTTGGTTATGCCATCAATCTACACAAACTCATACACACACACTCGCACACAATGGGAATACTCTTCGTTTTTGTTATTGGTTGTTAAGCAAATCACGTAAATTTCTTTAAACGAATTACTTTCAAATTATCGAAAATGTGGTGAATGCCAAGGGAGAGCCAGCTGAGCATGTGTGTGTGTGTGTGTGTAGGTGTAGGTGTGCGTGCTCTTTTGTTGTTTGCCTTTTACCTGACCTACCTATACGAACAATAGACGAAGAAGCAAAAAGGAGAGGCAGCATTTAGCAACCGAGTTCGCTTCTTCAATAAATATTAGCGCTTCATTGAAGTGAATGTTAAATGATGAAAGTTCATCTACCCTACAATCCCCCTGTGCCTGCTTTCCTTTCTATCTTCTCCGCACTCTTTCTCGTCTTCCCCTTGGAGAAATTCACTCATCCAGAGGACTATGTAAATCTAACCCACCTGGCTCATTCTTTTTCTTCTCTTGCCATTTTTTTCTTCTTTTTTTTGGTGAGCTTTAGGCAAGTGGCATTGTTGTAATTTATATGAAAAGTTTTTCATCTGCCGAATTGCTTTCTCTGTTTGTTTGTGTGTATGTGTGTACCAGCTGATTGAGTGCGTATACATATGTCCTGGTTAGGGAGCAAAAAGAACCCAAATTAGTTGCCACCTAACATGATTAAATAAAATAGTACAAGAGGGAAAAAAAGATATTTTTCATTAAATGGAACTTGCAAAACATTGGAAGTGATACCCAATGAATTCCAATATATGATTATGTAACATGAACTTTTGTCAACAAAGGTTTTTAACAAAGTACATCCTGGAAATCCTTATAATATCCATCTGGATATTGGTATTAACATAGAGTATTAACACCAAAATCTTGGTTATAATTTGAGATACATCTGCTTTTCCTATCAACCAACTTTAATGGACGAGTTTCTAGTGATACGGTACATCAAAATCGGCGTGGCGACTCATAGCCTTTGGATTGAAGTGGACTCCCCCTGGATCGTGGATCCGTCTATGATATGCACCGAACTTTCCGAAGTAGACTATATGATTTCTATATGAATCAGTTGATCCAAACGGATAGATAGGCAGACAGTCGGATGAACAGAAAGGCAGACAAAGTGATAGATGGATAGACATGGATGTATGTACTTCTTCTGTCAAACCCATCAAGATCATTGGGTAAAGCATTTAATAAAGGTAGTTTGAGATGTTTCCGTCTATGCACAGGTGCACAGTTTTGGTTCAAATACCGTTTATACGACGAAAAGAGATTATGTTTCATTTTTATTGAAATGCAAATTATACCATAATTAATTAAAATTGGTTAGTTTATTTTTCTCTCCTTTTCAGATAAGTATCAAGCTGGTTTTTCCACGCCAATTGAAAAATCCACAAGATAGCAATATCCAGCACACTCACTGACACACTTATATACACATACAAAATGAACACGCCCATCCGTCTACTGTTTTAGTTGTCTGCTGTTGCTGTTGTTGGACTTTAGTTTTCTGGTCAATTTATGCACTACGTTGCTTTATAAGCAAAACAAAATGGATGCAGTTTATAAAGTAGCAGCAAATAATTGACCACACGCACACACACACACACACACAGACAGAGTTGCCACACTCCCATTCACGCAACTTTGCGCTGAAAAGTATGCCATGGATAAAAAAAAACTCTCGCAGAAGCAGAAGCTCTGCACTAAAATGCGCTCAAGTGGCAATCATCATGATGAGAATGTTCTGCTGATGTGGCTGGGGATGTGGAATATGATGATGACGACGATGATGATGATCATTCCTGGCTGCTGCACTTGGCAATTGTTGCCAACATACACAACTGGCCACGCCCCACCGAATCACCGACACACACAGACACACACAAACACCCACGTTTGCCCCGCGTTCGCCAGTTGAGTGCTTAAAAATACATTGCACGTTCAAATTGAAGTGGAAATGCAACGAAATGCATATAAAAAGCTCGTGTGAACAACGAAAAAAAAGAGGAAAAAAACGAATGAAAAAAATAGTAGACAGAGAAAAAAAAAACAAATGTGGCCATAGCTATTGAAAGTATTTCCAGCATTCTAAATCTTTCGAAACTAATTGACATTCAGATGAATAAGAGGAAGGCAGATGATGCAACGATTTGAATTCGTCGTAATATTTGCTAATGCCTTTGTTTTGTGCAATGTGTTGGGTGAAATTGTTTTTCAAACCTTGAAACAAAATAGAATTGGTGCATAATGCATGGCATTGGCTTCTCTACCTCACGCTGCGGCGATAACAAACAAAATGCAATTATGGATTTACACGGCGTATGCGCAATATTTATATAGATGCACACATATCCAACATATACACAAATACACATACATGTACATATGTACGAACATACATACGTAAACACTCGTATATATGCAAATGTATGAATAAATCTGGCTGCTGGTTACGCTATGCGGTTTGGCTTACATTTTAATTGAGTTTGGTTTGGTCGGCCCAGTCATAAGGAACGAGCAGGGTGGCATGAGTCAGGGGGATTATGTTAAGGGGGAGCATCTGGAGATGTTCCAAAAAGAGAAAATTTATGCCTCTTGGGTGCGAAAGACATCAAACACTTGAAATATTTTGTGTAAACTTGAAAAATGACATGAAAGCGGGCCAAAAAAAAAACACACACATACACATTCTTTTATATATATATATGTATGTATATATAGATATGTGACAGACAATGGACTTTAGGGGTAAGAGGGGAGCATGGCATGCAAAGCAAATAAACAAACAAACAATTTTGCAGAGTCTTATTTGTGTCTCTGTATGTGTGTGCGTGTGTGTCTTATGTCTCTCTGACATATGAGTTGTTATTGTGTTTGGGGCGGTGAAATGTTGCCACATACTCACTGGCACACATTCCTCTTGCTTTTGTTGTCTCGTCCTGTGCGTAAAGTGTTTTTGAAAGATGATTGATACAGTTTGAAGTGCTTGGGCTGCTTACTCCATATATACGGAGAGGGAGAGCGCAGAGGAGAGCAGGGGAGAGCGGAGAGACCGCCTCCACACTCAGTCGTGGACCCCAGAAGCGTTGGCAGCGTAATGAAGCGGAAATCGATTTGGTGCGCATCGACTTCAACCCGTGCCAGTTGCCAAGGGAAAGCCGGGAAATCGCTTGCCGGCTGCAGGCGTGCGTGAAAAGTTTGACAGCGGTAAAAGCCGAAAGAGACAGAAAGCGACAGCGACCCAACAAGACAACGTCTGCTCGATGCTAGCTAGAAGGATTCGCATCCTTTTTTTGTTTGAGGGAACATTGGCGGCAGCAGCATGATAAACAACAGACCCGCCATATACAAAAGCGTAAACAAGAAAATATTAAGCAGCAAAACAAGCCAGATGAAGGAAGAAAAAGAAACGAAAAGGGAACCCGAAAAAAACAGCAGGAAAACACACTCACCCATATATGTACACGCACAACATGGAAAACCCTAAACGAAAACCGAAATGCGCGAAAAACTTTTGCGGGGTAACAACAAACAAAAATTGTGAGTGAGCCCAATGCGAATGGATGAGCAGAAGAAAGACACACGAAGAAAACCAACGACACACACACACACACAAATGAGGAAAGAGCAAAAAAAAAAGAGATACCCTCAAAAAAACCAAAAAATAAGAGATGTGGGGAAAAAAAGGAAAAGCGATTTCCGCTACCGTCACCGACGTTCGTAACTTTTCACTTAAGCATTTTTGTCACGTCTGTCGTTTTTTCTCTCTTCTCCCCTCCTCCCTATCCCCTCTCTCTCCTTCTCTCTCTATCCTCGAACATCCACACATTTTTTGTGTAATACATTTTTGTGTAATATCTTCACTCATCGGCGAAAAGGTATGATAACTTTGACATGAATCCGGAACACGAAAAAGACCAAAAAAAAAAAGGAACAAAGATACCAACAGCAATTGGAGTGTCATGAACTGAACTCGGAATTACCATCGATTCGGTTGCAATCTGAATCGAATGCTTTCACTTTTTATTCACTTTGACTAGGTTGATTTTGAGTTCAATTTGTCGTTTTCTATTCATTTTGTTGGGTAAACGTTTTAAATCGGTGAGTACTATGAGGTTAATCAAGGTTAGTTTACGGTTTTATTTAAAATGACGTTTCTTTTCATTCCATTCCTCACTCTTTTTTACTAATAGGTACTGTACATTTCATCAAAGTTAATTCCAGTTATATCTTGCATGATATTTATATACATTCTATTTCTCTCTATCTTTTTAATCTACCCTATTCCATTCTATTTCTTTTAGATCTCTTAGATTCCTTATATACATCTATCTAATGAATATCTCTCCATTTTATTGATTTCAATATTTCATTATTTATTATTAATAATTTCCATATAATCTTTTCCGCAATCTTTACTTCCCTGTTTATATTATTTTTTCTCATTTTCATTTCTTTATATTCAATTATTTTCCATTTCATTTCAAGTCCTTTATCTTTAGATTTCTAATACATTTCCCATATTATTACTTCAATTCTTATTTATTAGAATATCTCTTAATCCTAATTTTTTCAGATAGTCGTCTGCACTTTTTTCAATTTGCTCTGATCTATTCTTTCTCTACTTTTAATTTCCTTTTATTTCATTCCTGGTTACAATATTCCCCTTTATTCTATTCCATTCCTTTTTTTTTTATGCCATTCTAAATTTTTTCATAGTTCCAAGTTTTGGTTTTAGTCGGCTTTTTTTCTCAGGGGGGTTTTCTTTCATTTTTCAAGAAGGTTTTCCAAAAATTTGTTCGTGTTTTCCTTTATATATGTATGTATGTATATATATTTTTTTAACCACTGTTTTTTGGGAAAGATGTTTATAATACTTTTGACGTTTCCTTTATCCCTTGCCTTGTGCTAGATGTGTTTGCTATTAGCCCTATTGCTTCCTCTTTTCTCTACTTTCCTGTTTATATTTGCTACCCCATCTATTTACAGTTACTCTCTTTTGCTTGCTGTTTCGAAAGAGTAATTTCTTATTCGTATGTTTTTTTTTTCGTTGTTATTTGCTTTTTCCCCTAAAATCTTTACTTTCTGACTTGGTCTCTTTTTCCCTTGGTTTTTTTTTTTCTTTAAAGGAAACGAAGATTTTGGCCAGTTCCTTAATTTCTTTTTGGTTGTGTGTCTCTGTGTGTGTGTGCCCTTTTTATTTGTGAGTTTGTGTTTTTGCCCTTGTGCTTACGTAGAAGGCAAAAATCATATTTTATTGTTATCGAAGTTTAGTGGCAGCAAATAAACATCGATGAGCATCTCTGAGTCATATCCCTCTCTCTCTCTTTCTCTCTCTCTCTCTCTCTATCCCTCTCAATCTCTCCACCCTCTTTGTTTTTCTGTGTATGCCATCTCTCACCGGAGCAATGAGTTAGGCCACAGCAAATCCTGATGGATTTCTTCCTGGACTCCTTCCTACGTAATATGTAGGTACTAGCTAGAGTCGGTAACGCTAACATGTCTGCATGTTGGCAACAGGAAATGTGTTGCAACTACCGTTCCATGTTACCCATTTGGCCCCATCCCGTTCCCCCTGCACACTAGTCACTTGTCGCTGCATGGAGATGGCGGCTTATGCCATAACTTTTGACATAAACTGGGTCAGCAGCAGCAGGACTAGAAGCAGCGGCATTGTCAGGAACGCTGTCAGTCCTCATCAGTGGTGTCATCCTTTTCTTCCTGCTGCTGCTGCTGTTACCGATTACAAGGTTCTGGCCTCTGGACTTTTGGATCTCATAGGTCTCATGACATGTCCTATATGCCAGGCGACGACATTTCAGATTAGCCAAAAATGTTGCCATGTTGTATACACAGTTTAAATTTAGATGCAGGCCAAAAGTTTCGTTGTCTTGCATTAACAATTTCATTCAACATATCTGCAGAGTAAATTTGTATTAGTAGAATGTATAGTAGAATTATAAAATTATATTCCATATCAACAATCGTCAATAGGTAGAATATGTTAATAGGGAATATACATACTTTTCATTTCTTGCAGTTTGCCTCGTTTAAAAGAAAATTGATACAAGTGTTAATTGTACTCTCATCCTGTTAAAAAGTCTTACATTCTAATAACATATCCTGCTCGTCCTGTTTTCTCCTCTCATTGAAACGATCAGCAAACAAATCATATTCACACTTTTGCTTTAACGTGACCCTTCATTTTAAAAGGCATTAGTATTCACCTCTTCTTTAACCTGTGTGAGATTGTGTGTTTTTGTGCTTTTTTATGGCTCTCAACACCTTTCTGAGTGTGTGTGTGCATAAATTGTCGACTGTTGGCAGTTAACTGGCTAAAACTAAGCTGGCAATCCATCAAACCGCATGAAGTTTATAAAAACCTATACCACAAATGTGCCAAATGAGAGGCTTTCGGTTTTCTATTAACTGTCAGGAGTTTAATTTACAAGCACTTTGGCCATAAGATGTGAAAGTCCTAGACTGAGACTGAGGCTGAGAGAGAGAGTGAGAGATATACATGTGTCTGGAGCGTAGGTGCCCCATAAATTAAACCAAAAGCACATACATATATAGAGGTTGAGGCCGTGGCCGGAAATGAGGTCTGGTGGTTTGGTTTCATTTGGTTTACTTTGCTTAGGCTTCTGTTTCTCTCGCCCTTTCTAATGGGTTTGTCAAGTTGAAAAAAGTTGCATGCCACGCCCACTTAACGCTGTGACATGTCCATGTTGATGTCCAAGTTACCACTTTCCATGTCAAACGATGCGAATTGTAATTAAAATTTAATTGTTTACACTTTTCGACAAACGAGCGGAAATGGCAACGGAAGAGCCAAAGGCTTGGCCACGAGACGTCACCAATATGCCCCGTGCCACCCATTTCTTTGCCATCTCCAACACCTTGCTCCATCACAGTTCACATTTAGTCATGCTCTCTCTCTCTCTCTCTCTCTATGTCTCTCTCCCTGTCCCTGTCCCAGGTCTGTGTCCATTAGCTCTAAGTATTGTCGTGCTTGGCGCTTTTAATTGTCGCTGGCCTGATTTACATGAATGACGCCAAAAGTTCACAACACAAACACTAAGAGGGGATCGAAAATGTGTGGAGGTTTATGGCAACTGCTGTAGAGGGGGAGGGCCTTTTGGGGGCTGGTCTTAGCTCAGGGCGTGGCAGCAAGCACTGCGAACGTGACTCGCATGCCAATGGAATGCTTATCAAAGTGTATGAAATTCATAGAAATTATGACGCGAGTACAGAAAAAGTTGCAAAAAGGCACCAAGACCAGAAAGAGCAAAATGCCGAAGAGAGAATGAGATGGCAGGCCAAACGGAAATACCACCAGAAGACGTTTTGACGTTGACACAATGTGTGTATGCGGGTGTGTGTATGTGTGTGTCTGCTAGGCGTGTCAAGACAGTGTGCTTAAGCGTTTTATTGTCTTTATGGTTCATTAAGTCAAATGATGCAAAACGTTCAAGACCAAAATATAAAAGACTACCTAAATTTGGTGCTAACAAAATTCATCAATGATCGAACACAGACCACAAGAAGATGTTATTAGACCCATATGTCCATATGTAAGTGTTCCTTTTTTCTACATATTAACTCAAATATTAAATTGAATCTCAAAGCCTTTTCACTTGATGACAGACTAGACTATGGGCGTCTCATTTATTTGCTTTAAGTGTTAAACGATTACAGAAAGAAATTAGGCAAGTCGTTTCACCGAATCCGATATCACGGTGTTGGGGAGTTTTGTAAATCGTCTTAAAATTGTCACAATTACATACTCACATAATTTTTTTTGATTCTCGGAATATAGTCCACATCCATCTGAAAGCATCAGAAACTCGTAATTTTAACCATTTTTGCAAGAACTTTTTAACATTGGTCATTGGTCATTTATCCAAACAAACTAGGCAGAGGCGCAACTATCTAAAATTTTGGTAAGGAAAATTGAGCATTTTAGAGAAAAAAATCTTTGTTGAATATCGCAATTCCACTAGTTTCATATGAGGGAAGAAATTCCCCTCACTAACCCTCTAAGGATCCGCCTCTGCATTTATATTTATGTAATTTTAAAATACTTGTGGTAGGTTTTCATTTACAGAGTTTTGCCTTTTTGCCGAGTTTTAATTCAAATGATAACACAGGCCGACATGATTTTTGGTGACGGTAAGGTGAGAGGTGTTCTTAACTAATTCGGGTATGCTGATCACGACCTCATACTCAGTTTTTGTCCATCACGTCCAGATTCTGTGAAATCAGGGGATCTGGGGTCGGAAAATGGGCACCCAGAAGTATACTATAGAAAGTTTAAAACAAAATTTTTACCTTTTTATTCAGATTTAGGAATATCCCGTGTAAGAAAAATAGCTCTTGTTTTCAAACATTACTAATAAACAATTGGTAAGATCTATAAGAGTTCCATAATTCTTTACAATTAAAAAGGAGACAATTCTTTGAATCTCTATAGCATACTTTTTGGTTCAAAATTAAATCAATATAGAACCATATCCAAAGTGTAAGATATTATGCTTTATAACAAAGAAGTACCGCTTTGATATTTTGTAAATTGCTATTAAATAATATCTAATACATTAATAGGTTAACATAAAACTGTTTTTAGCATAATATTATGTTTATATTATACAATAAAATACTGCAAATGCGGTCAATTTGAATAAGTTGAACGCACTTTTCTCGAATAGCTGACGTGATGGACAAAAACCAAGTTCAGGGCCGTGTTCAGCACCCCTCAATTACTATAGGGCACATATTGAACTTAAAACACTTTTTCATGACCTCAAAAATGTCGGCCTGTGTAACATATTACACCCAACCCGCTCCACCACCCACACCACGACCAGCACCACCAACCCACGCGAATGGCAGAACCTATCTCGACGCACATACAAACACACTTGGCAATTAAAAAAGTTGTCGCCTAGCGCTAAACGAGCGTTCATGAGGCAAAATCGAGTTAAAATGCTAAAGCAAATTAAATTAAACAGAAAACAGAAACTGGGAAAACTTTTTGCTACAATTTTCACCCTCTTGTGTATTTGAGAAAATGCCAAAACAGAACCTTTCTTTTTTTTTTTGGACAGATGTCCAAAAGTCAAGTGGCGACTACTTACCATATCCGTAAAAAAAAAGAAAACCAAAGATGGTAACTAGGAGTTGTTTTATTTAAGCTTTTTTGATCTCATCCTCTAACCGTTTGAATACACTCAATTGCAATCGTTTTTTTCGTTTTTCATTTAATAAAACCAGGAACTTGTGTTGCGCATCAAAGTCTGGGTGTATGATTGTTTGACAAAGATCACCAAGTACTGAGTGGTCACCGGAAGGAGAATTTTGAAAATTGACAACAATGTGATCTTGCCAAGGATACAATTCATTGTTTGTGAATAAATGTTTATAGCCAAACAGAAACTATTTATTAGTAGAAACGGTGCGAAATAGTTTGGCGAAACCTACAGAGAATGCCAAATATGAAATGAGAGAGAGAGAGAGAGAGAGAGATCTTAACTTACCATTAGCACAGCATATAGAAGCATCATCCAACTCTGAATACCAAGAAACTTGATAAACAGACGAAAGCGAATAATACAAGATGTTTTCCAATTAGTCGATGATTTTATCGAACGCGATTCGGATAACAATTTATCCTCATCGTGGTAGTAATATATAGACGCAAATTGCATTATATTGTAGACCTGAACAGATGGCACATTACTCGAAATACCTATCGCAAGATAGAAGGTTCACTTACCACTCCAATCAGACCTAAGATTAACAGACACCATCTGTTCAATGGTAGCGAAACCAAGAAATTCGACCAGGTTCCCATATATTTCATCAGTTTCTCAAATCTGGTTGGTTCAGGCAATTTCCGTATGTTACAGTTAATGTCCACTGTATGGAAGTAATTCCGCAATACAAAGCATGCTTTTTCACGCAGGTCCATCAACATGCTTGTTAAAATCATGATCTAAAAAATGTACACAATATTCTTAGTGTAATATGTAGTGTAAAATGAGAACTTGTATTTTATAGTTCAAATTTTGATGTACGTATGAGATGTTGAACGAGATCGAGTAAAATTAAAATGAACTGAAACAACTGAATACGTAGGGTCATGGCTGAATTTGGTTTGACAGAACAAGTCATGGATATATGGATTCGGTTTTTGGCAAAAGTTTTTTTCTGAAATCTGAGTCTCTTTTGTGATTTATCAACACTAGAGCAACAGGGGAAATTTACCAACACTGGCATTAATATTAAGTAACTTGCCGGTTAGTTTGCACCTGTAAAAGCGAACATAAATTCAATGATAACATAAATTTTTAGTTTCTTTTACCCATTTAAAATTGGAATAGAATATAAATTTGTAATATATAAATAATGGTTAACGTTTTCGGTTGTCTGAAAATGGTTTACCGGTTCAATAGGTCTTAGCTTGATGGCTTCGATTAGGGCCCAAATGAAGATAAAGTCAACAAGAGGCAAGGATTACACGGCACGACGACGCGTCGTCGACAAAGCGGGCAACGACAACGCCAACAATAAGGACAATGACGATGGTAATGACGAGGATGAGGAAACTGTTTCTGTTGCCGCTGATGATGAGGATGTTGTGTATGTGTGTGTGGTTGCTCATACCCCTCTGCCCTTCCGGCTATCATTTGCGGTTGCTGGTCTGCTTCATTGGTTTTTGATTGTGTTTGGCTGCTTTATTTATTTATGAGGGCCATAAGAGTGGCCAGAAAGAAAGAGAGACAGAGAAAGAGAAAGATGAAGAGGCAGTGCGGGGAAATGTGGGAGGTATTCTTGCATGTGGGAGAGGGGGGATCGTTCATAAAATATTATATCTTGTTTTATTTTCCTGTTCTCTTTTTTTGTCGGTTTTTTTATTTATTCAACTTATGAAGAGCCTCGTCTCATAGCAAAGTTAAATTGCAAACAGGATAAAAGAAAGAAAAAAACCCAAAAAGGAAAAGATATACATACATATACAGTAGCATAAGCAGTAAAAACAGGATAAGCAGGAGCTGAAGGGGGATGTCTGAAAGCAAGTCGTGTGGCGAACTTCTCTTGGCTTTATGTATAACTTTTGATTAATAGAGCGACGACAACCAGGCGGAGCAGGAAAATGAGTACGGGTGGCAGCTGGCGTTGGCATAATTGCACTACACTGAGACCACTGACAGAAAATATCCGGCACCCCACCATCCATCCCATCCATCCATTCCTTGCCAACCCTCTTGGCGGGAGAACTCGGCTCCCTTGTCTGCACATGACAACAACTTGTGAGCCGGGAGCAGAAACTTCTTACGCTAAATTGATTCCGTTGAAAACAAGTGCTTGGAATGGAGTGGAATGATGGCTGGGCTCGACTGGGCTGGGCTGGGTGGCTGGGCAGGAGGCAATCGAATAGAGCATAGTGTGGCAAGCTGTAAGGTTCAGTGCTGGGTCTGGGTCTGGAAGCCGCGTAAAACAAAAGCTCGTCAGGATAACATACAAATGCACTTATGCCATGCAACTGAAGATGACTGAAAGACTGAAGACTGACGTCTACATACATATGTAAAAACAAACAACTTTGGCTTTAGTTTGCCTTTACCCACTTTCTCACTCACTCACTCTCTCTCTCTCTTTCTCTCTCTCCCTCTCTGTCTGTCTGTCTTCTATCCATTTCCATCTGATTTCCATATGCTACTTACTACTCTGACATCCAACCAAAAGATGCATCTGCCATCTGGCCAAAACTACAAGCATATCACAAGAATTTCACCAAGGTCTGAAGGCCATGGGCATAATGCCAAAGTTGTTGGAATTGGTTGGATGCAGCTGCTGCTCTTTGTTTTTGAAATGGCTATTCCTGTTGCCAGCTATTCCAGACACTATACAGCAAGTTATAAGTTTGAAATTAAACTAAACTGGAAATCCAAAAGAAATAACATTTAATTGAAAACTTCAGTCGATAATGAAAGTTTCTCCAAACGATAATTTTCCATTTGGTTTTTGGTTTCATGTTGTTCAGTGTCGGACTGAATTGACTGAATGACATCACAGCAAGTGCTGTCATTAATTTTGAGACTTTGCCACATGCCAAGAGTAAGAGAGACAGCATGATATGGTCTACGAATGAGTGACAGAGATAGATAGTTAGAGTGCAGGGGTGAGAAAGGACATGAACATCTTACGTCTGTTGTACTAGCTACTATACATGTGCATCTGGCTTGATATGGATGTACGTTTCTTTCTTCCTTCCTCCCTTGTCTGTGATTTGCGCTTGATTTGTTTTGCGGCTTGACCATTTAATTGCATTTGAGCTTCCAAGTGGATATCTAAATTGTCTAAGGCCACAGTTTAAATCAAATTTAAAGCTATGTATCTATGTGCGTTCGTTTGTGCAAACAAACATATGCTGATATAAATTATCCATGCATAGGTACATATTATATGAGAGAATGCACACACACCATTACACATGTATATGTATGCATATGGCATAATGCATGCACACTTAAAGCCTCAAAAGTGCCAGGCACCAACCAGCCAGCCAAATGGCATGACAGAGATGCAGAGCAATTCAACTACCAAACTGAGGGTATCCCATAGTAAATGGTCAGAAAGCGAGCAAGAGTTGGATGAGAGAGAAAGCTTAGTAAAATACTTTCATAATAATCTTTATGGCACAACGTTGTTGGCCAAAAATATAGAGTACAGCAACATACCCACCATCCACACACAGAAAAGAAAAACCGCCACCTAAACGAACTGTTTCTAAAGCAGGCAAAGGGCATTAACAGCCAAAGGAAGGAAACCAAAAAAAAAGGGCGTGGGTGGGAACGGGGCGGTGACGGGGTCTTTTTGAGAGAGCTGTGATTTGCTCCTTCTTGTGATACTCTTCTTATGTATGTACTATTAGTATGTGTGTGTAGTTTACTTGTTTGCTTTTTATATAAAGCGACCCAAAAATGTATGCTACACTTTTTTTCGCACTACCAAAAACGCGCAATGAAACTTAACAAAAAAAAAGAAAGAAAAAAACATAAAATAACAAAAACAGAAGAGGAAAAAACACGCGCACACACACACACACCGGAAAAATGGAGAGAAAAGGGTTTTTATGGCTTTGTCATGCTGCCTGATGGAAAATGCTAAAAGGATGCTAAGAAATGTTCAGTTGTACTACAAGAAAAATATACAAGATTTTGGATGGCAGTCACTACTCAAGGTATATTTTTGATACCCTTTTTAAAAGTAACCATACGCATGAACTTGAAAGAAGCCTTAGTAAAGCCTGTTTGGAGATTTTGAGTTAGTGCCTTTAAAGTAAAATCAAAATTCTATACAATTCTATCGAAATTCTATATCAGAAAAATGTTGCCTAATGAAAATAGAAATTGAAATGTTACTGTCATTAGGTGTTTCTATTTTCTTGGTGCTGTTTGTTTGTTTTTTTGACACAGAATTTGGGTTATTATCCATGAATGAGTGTGCGAAGTTGAATGTCCTAGTTGTCCCTACCAGTACCAGTACGAGTACACTTATACAAAATCCTCTATGCCATACCGAAACCCAAAAGTTGAGTTCTATATGCAATAATTTTCCTGGTTTCTGCTTGCCAGCCGTGAAACAAGTAAAATGAAAGCGGAGGCGGAGATGGCAGAAACATAAGCATGAGCAGGTGGCAGCAGCAGCAGCAGCAAGAGCTGGATTTAATAAATTCTAATGTTTGCTTACCTTGCCCGAAAGGCTTTCAACCTGAAACCGCACACACATGGGCAACAGCTGCTGCTGCTGCCGCTGCAAACGCTGAATGTCCAGGCAACAATGTTGGAAGCAAACCAGATGAAGCTTGAGTTGGGTTGGCGGCGCTGGGGCAAACAGATTTACTTTTATTGCAAATTGCAATGCAGAGTAAAAGATGCGTCCGGATCTTGTTTTTCTCTCTCTCTCTCTCTCTCTCTCTCTTTCTGGATAGAGTAGAGCATTTTGCCTGGATATAGACATTTAAATGAATGAATAGACAGTTATTCTCTCATGCAGCAGAGAGACCCCGTTTCGACAGTAGTTTCGAGTCGGGTCAAAGGAAAATCGCCCGTGGGGCCTGTTGGCAAATGGAATGGGATGGAATATGTGCATGAATTGCATATTGCAATGGCTTACAGTGATGTCTGCTGCTAAAGACTTGATAGCTTCTCTAGCAGCGCAAGAAATTATCTAAACAATTTCATCTTTTTCAAATAACTGGCAGCTATTATACGATATTTAATCCAAGTCAATGGCAAACAATGTGAACTTAACTTTTCAAGAAATAAACTGAGTAGTTGACAATTTAAGTACTTAAGACTTGTACGAAGCATACTCGTATAAAGTAAAATAAAATTAATTTATCTTAATAATTTAAACACTTGTTGTCGAGATATTGTGTTCATGGAAAACATTTTATTAGATTTTGAAATTAACAACTAAAGAGAATTAAAAAATTAACTAAAAATTCCTTATATGGAATATGCACTGTAAACATTTACGATTTTGTGTAGTTGCCTAATTAATAAGACCATTTTCTTATTTCCAACCTTTTACACACTGAATAGATAAAAGGAAACTGTGGCATGGACTCAACTGAGGGCCAGACTAATTTACTTTAGGGGCTAGCCACTGAACTACAAATTTTGAATAGATAAAAGCATGGAAAAAACAAAAAAAAAAAAAAACAAGAAGTAAAACAGAAAAGAAACAAAAACTGATGTGAATGAAAGGTCTGAGCAGACTGCAATGGTCTTTAAAGGGTGGGAGGGACCTGGGGATTAGCTTAGCGAAACCATGTCCAGAACTTCCACCAGCTGCGACGACGTTGCTGTTGGACTGGCATCTGTGGCTGGGGCATAAGAACTGGAGGCATAATTGGCAACAGGGGCGGCTCCTCCTCTTCGCTCAACATATCCAGTTTCTCTTGTGTGGCCCGGTAAACACATTGGCGATACTGTTCCATTAGAGTAAAACATTTGCACGAACGCTGATGATTTTGGTGTAAACAGTATTGCAATTTTTCAGAAACATCCTCGCAGGGTCTTGTATCTCGATTCTTAAAGTGGCGACCAGTATGAGCGAGCAGACGATCGAATTCCTGATGGATGGCTTCATTGGGACTAAGAGGGAAAGGAGAATAGGAATTTAAATGGCCATTCAAAAGGCCAACAAGAAATATAACTTACAGTCGCTGTATATCTTCAATGACACTTAAAACATTTCCCGATTTCGATTTCTTTGGTTTGATTGTTTTCTTTTGATTTGGATTTGAACTGATTTGGTCATCTGTAGAAGATATATCCGACTTCTCAGGCTGTTCCTGCTTCTCTTTTGTGGATGTGGTACTTGGCGATGTGGATGCGGTTGCTGTTTCCGATGTGGTGGGTAAATGACCACCAGCATGGCCACGGGAAACGCCTAGCATAGCGCCCATCTTGTTCACATATACAGATTATTACTAACTATTTGTTTAAAAGACAATCTAAAATATTGATGTAGTATTCATGGCAATAGTTTTAATCAAAATGATGTGAAAAGTTTTTATGTTTCATGTTAAAGAATGATGAGCAGCATCTTTCTCTCTGTCACTCTCTTTCTCCTGTCTTATGTCAGTCTCTGGGTCAACTAATCAAGCCTAAATTACCTGTCTTTGCGTTTGCCCCATTCCATCATTTTCATTCCTCATTCATTTTGGTCCTGTTTGTTGTTCGTTCTGTCCAGGACAGAAACTTCTTCTGTTTGGCTTCTCCTGGCGGGCATAAAAAGTCAAAAAGTACAATTTTGTTGTTGTTGTTGTTGCTGGCATTTTGTTATTGGAATTTTCATTGGCGATGCCCACAAAAATACTTTTTCGATTAAACTTTAACGGCGCGTAAAATGCCAAAGCCAAATAGCCGGAAAATGCTCAAGGACTAACGGAAAAATTCAGACCGCCCCCCATCGCTTCCTCCCAGACTCTCGTCCAAATGCCAAATCCAAATCAGAAAATGATTAATTACAAAATGCTTTGCCGCTCGACTCCTACTGATATATGGCGGATCTCTTCCTTTCATTCCTTGTGCCGGTCCTTGTCCCTGTCGCTGTCCCTGTCCCTGTCCGTATTCGTATCCCTGTCCTGTCCAGTTCAGTGTGGCCTGCCAAATGCCAATTAGCGAAAATATTTCCCGTGGATTTTCGTCGCCGTCGACGCCGTCGTCGTCGCCATTGAACGACTAATGGATATAAATTAGTTTCGGTTACGAATGCGGGCACCAAAAAATAACAAAGACCAAGCAACTCCCTCACCAAAAATTTCAAATACAACAAACTGGATGGGGAATGGTAACATTCTGGCAAGTGGAAATTGGAAGCTCGCATACACATTGCAAAACTGGGAACTGGCAACTGGGGAATGACAACTGGCGAATGGCATGCAAGGCATCTTCTTGTCCCAGTACATATGGTTAACAATGGCATTTCTGGGTTACGTCGCCAAATGCAAATCAGCGCAGTGGTCAGTTGCGCTCACCATCAGATGGGATGAGCGAATGAGAATTGCATTTTTGGTTGAAGCCTCCTCGTTAACTGGCGGACATGTTTCGTGTGTCTCGCCTTGCAGCGAAATATATTTCAGCCGCAAATGCCACAGTCACAGCTGAAGCTAGAAACGCATTGTCCATCCAGTTGATGCAACCATGTTGAAGTTTCATTTTGCCATGAAATGCTGAAGAACTGAAAATTCATCACATTTTTAATTCAAGCTGATCTAATCGCAATCAAATTTGAAATTGAAAATTATGAAATTCTTTAAGCCAATCAGTAGATTAAAATTTCTTCTCATGGCAGAACAATTTTTAATTGCATCTCCTGAAAAAACATTTAATTGCCAGGCATGTGCACAAAACTAAACCACATTTTCCGACCAACCAAACCATTCTTCATTTAGGGCTTTTCACCGTAGAAAATAATAGAAAATGTACATTGTGCGTGTGCGTGTGTGTGTGTGTGTGTGTGTGTAATAAAAGATTACAATCAACATGAAAATCAAGCGTCAAAAAGTTTTGCCGCCACATAAGCCGCCGTAGACGTAGTTTTTCATCCCGACATCTTTAGCCTTCGTTGCAATGATGTTGCCACACCCACCATGAAGCCACCACGATGGGTGCTCACAGCAGCAGCTGAAGCTAAAAGTGCTGAAGCTGTAGCCACGTTCCAACTTTCTAGTGGCACGCGAAACCGCACAAAAATCTCCTTACCCTTTTACTCCAACCACTGACCCCTCCCCGCCCCCATTCACTATATATGCTACGAATTTTTCGCACATTTTTGCTCCGTTTTTTTTTTGCTAGGTATATATTTTTCAGCATATAAATTTTCGTTCAAGTTGAAAAGTTTCACATACTCCTGTCACGTAACACGCAGTGGGGCTTCTCTTTCCTCTAACAACTCCACTGCAGTGGATGATGGTGGTGGTGGTGCTGCACAAGTGGTGGAGAATACGTGCCGGACGGATCGCGTGCTGGCTAGAACGCAGTAGTTTCGAGACCTAGAGAGAGAGAGAGAGAGAGACTGAGAGAGAGAGAGCGAGTCCAAGCCGAGTTGCTAATTTATGGCTTGACATTAGAATGCAATCATATTCACTTAAAAAAGTGCATAACTTTTGGCTTTTACATTGTTGTTGTTCTTTCTTCAGCTAGTTGCTAACAAAAGAAAGAAGAAAAAATAAGAAATAAAGTTTTATAGCACTTGAATTTAATTGCTTTACAAATTGTAGCTAATCGTAAGTAAGTGCGTATGGTTAGGACTATATGGTTCATATGAATTTGATACGATAACATAGAACCCTGTAAAGTCATATTATTCGCTCTGCTGGAACTAATTGTGAATTAGAACTAACAAATAGGGAAGTGAGTAAGAAGAGTACGAAATAACATTTGAATTAAAGTAAGTTCTTAAGCTGAATATAAATTTAGTATTACAATGAAGTAATTTCACAGAGAATATTATATCTAACAGTTTACTTTATTCTTGTCTGTCCGACCATAATCCATATCTCTCAAATAAGATAGACCATATATTAACAGATCGGGAATACTTATACATTGTTTTGAATTGTATTTATTGTTCATTGTTCATCATCATCATATTGATTGAATACACCGATTTGTTTCCTCAAACTATCTTGAATTTCGGCAAACAATAAGCTGTCCGCATAGGTAACACTTTCATTCTCCCTCTCACCAGCAAGTATAGAGTGACGCACTGCAGCAGCCTCGTAAAGCAGGCAAATGGTATTGGTATAATTTGTGGGAAATTTACCCTGAGGTGGCAGCCATTCCTTTTGTTTGCCATCGATATCGATTAGTATGTTGGGACCATAGAAATCAATCAGCTGGGAAATGGGAGTGGGAGTGTGGGATAATCAGTTGTCAGTACGATTTACATAGTTAAATTCGCTTCTATTCTGTCTTACCGTCACTTGGCCTTTGGTGCCTGTGATGACAGCTGTATTGTTCAGTTTTTCCAAGGAACTGAGATGCAAGCGAGCCTGACGACCACCACTGTAAGTCAATGTGGCGCTAACATCATTGTCGATGCCTTCGGCATTCAAGGTGCCAGTCGCTTCTATTTTTTGGGGTTTCTCTTGAAAAGCCCACTGAATGGCCTGAATGGCATAGATACCTAGATCATAGATTACACCACCGCCCAAATCACGTTTCCTACAATCATACAATTTTTCTAGATTAGGTCACACAAATGTAATTACTCTTGGTACTTACTGTAAACGCTCCACTTCAAGCATAGGGAAGCCCAAATTGGCCTCCACAGCTTGTATCTCACCAATTTTCTTGGTGGCAATGAGTTCCTTGACATATTGATAAGATGGAAAGAAACGCGACCATACGGCCTCCATGAAGAAACGTTTATTAACCTTGGCAGCAGCCACAATGCCCTCCGCTTGCTTTCTGTTCATAGCCAGACTCTTCTCGCAAAGCACATGTTTGCCATGGTTCAGCATCAGCACACATAGCTCGTAGTGCTGCGTATTTAAGGCTCCAATATAGACCACATCTGAAAAATAGTGTTTTATATCGATGGCAAATCAACTTCAACTCCATTGTACTTACCCACATCCTTGTCTTGGGCCAATTCAATGTAACTACCATAGGAATTGGGTATCTCGTGTTTGCGTGCAAATTCCTGGGCACGTTCCAGAGAGCGAGCAGGCACAGCCTGCACCTTATGCTCAGTGGAGGGCAGAGTTCCCACGGCAATGACAAAATCCTCGCTGATCTTGCCAGCGGATGCAATGCCCCAACGCAAAAGTTTCGATGGCATGATATTTGATTGCTGAATGTCCGAATTTGTTTTTGGGGATGGGTTAAATAGTCCATAATTTCGAAATTCAATGTTATCACACTGATGTTGGCTTATCTCTTGGTTACTCTGATGTTTGCCACACCCCTACACACCTCCACGAACCGATCTTGATTAGCCAATTTCACAATGAAATTTAGGTTGACCTCTCTCTAATTTTCAAGAGGACAAACAAAACATTTACTAGAAGAACCGAAAAAAAAGATAACCTAAAGCGAGCCTCTAAAACAGCCTTTGTCATTGATTGACGTCACCTTACTATAACATTTACTTATCTATAACATAAAGTGGGTACTTATATTTCAGATTTCATTGAAGGTCGCAAACAAAAAAAAAACCAAACAAATAACTGGTATTAGCCAAGTTCAATTGAATGTCAAGGTTATAAACGGAAAATCACCAGGCAAAGCTAGTTATCAATTTAAGAGCATATAAAACTTAAGAAAAATAATTTATGTTATTTGAATTGGACTTTCATTGTTATTTGGATTGCAACAAACAAATACTAATAAGCAAATCAAGCTATACAATATTTACTGATAGCTAGTTGATAAAGAGCAAAATTAATTATTGCTAATTGTCAGTCGGAAAAAGTTAAGATTAGTTCCAATGGCTTGATTTGAATATACATATATGTCCTCTGATGCTTTGGAGTTGATCAGAACATTTGATGAGCGAGATTCCTGGTCGTCTCAGTACAATCCTATGCCTTCTTTTGCATCTAGTATCACTTCCATTCCCTTAATCGTCTCTCATTCATACTCTTTGACAGGCTGTAGAAATTTATCGACACCATTAAACGCAGCTCTGGCAGAAATTCTCGTACCCAATCTCCCAGTCTCTCACTCTCTCTCTCTCTCTCTCTCTCTCTGTTTCTCTCTCTATATCTTTCTCTCTGTCTCATGCTGTGTATTTCTTTTTGCTCTATCGAATTTTGTTGGTGATTGGAAAGGGAGCAAAGCAACGCGACGGCGTCTGACATGCAATTTATAGCCCGGAATGGTAATTGGCAGACGACGACGACGAGGACGCTCTACTTGTACCGTCTACTTGCCCCCTTCTCCAGTCAACCTGACTGCTGTTTATTAATAAATTGTCACTTGCATCCCCAGACTGGAGCAGACCAGACCATCCCAGACCAAGGCCAAGCCAGACAAGCCCATGCTCTCCATCTTCGCATTATAGTTGATTGCCATTTTGATTTTGGGCTTGGCTTTTCTTTGCCATATATATCTAGTGGGTTGGTGCCAGGACATTATCCACCCATTGCCAATTAGTTGCCATCATCGTTCATCCGTAGAGCGACGACGACATCGACAGCGCCTGCTCCTAGCCTAATCCTTGTTAAGCTTCATCGAAATTGTATCATTATCATATCGAGCGCTGTCATTGTTGGCTTACACAATGCTTGGCCTGGCGTCCTTGCTTCATTTTGCCAGCTCCACTCTCTTCGACTCGATACCTGAGGGAAATCTAACTGGAGCGTTAACAAGTTTTCTTCTTACACTTTCTTTATTCGCCTTGCTGGAGCTTGGACGCAGCTTAAGCTGCTTATTATTTCTAAAGAAATTGAGAAATACAACCAAATGAAGGGGGTCCCACCGCCAAAAAAAAAAAAAAAAAAAAAAAAACAGCAAAACAAACTACAAAATAAAGAGCGAAGCCAAATGCTGCTTTAAGTTTACCCTATGAAGCGGATCGCCTGATGACCATTTGCCACTTTGAACCCCATCAACTTACGTTTTTGGTATCCGCCTCATCACTTACGGTTAATTGTGATGGCAAACAAACAAGAAAGACAAAAAAGAAAAAAAACTACCCCCACATAATTCATTCCACTTGGACACAGTTGGGGATGGGGTGGGAAGGCTCCTCCAATTCTAACAAGCACATTAATAATATCTTAACTCAGACATTGAAGTGGCGCCCAGAAAACAGAAACTGAAACTGAAACTGGGAGCCAAGTGGAGCCAAGGAAGTCATCGTCGCCATGGTCGGACGTGGTCGAGCACAAAATGCAGTTAATTAATCATTTTGAGGCAAAAGTAGTTTGCTAGCTTGATTTATTTTTGGCCATAAGAAGCGAACAGAACGACGACCAGACCGCAACACACAAAAGTTAAAGTTTTTATCTGCTGACAGGCAGGCGCGCCCCCTCAATGAACCCTCCCCCCACCACCATCGCCCATGCGACCAAACCGCCCTGAGAACAACAACAACAAAAAGGCAACTGGCGAAATATTCTAGGCCAAGTTATTAAAAACCATCTAACAACCATAGCAAAAAGCAAATTAAAACGCAGAAAAAAAAGAAGTCGATGAAAAAGACATACGAAAATTTACCGAAACTATGCAAAGTCGCTTTGACATGCGAGTCACAAAGAAATAAATTTTCATTCATCATTCTCAAAGTCTCATTAGCTAGCCAACGAAAAAGAAACTAATAAGGATTTCTTTTCTAATTTATGATTTCATAAGACTTCAAGAGCCATACAAACAGTTTATTTTTTCAGTTGATTTTTGACAATTTTAAAGTGATATGTTTTCTGATTGATTGGATCAGCGGGAGTTCGGTAATTCGGTGTGGTAAAGCTCTTGTCAAAACAATTGTGCAACAAAATTGGAAATCCCTTTTGCTGTTGATTATGTATATGCGAGTGACGTGTTGTGTGTTATTGTAGAATGCCGAAACAATCAGCTCTAGAGCAACATATGAGTCGATTAATTAAACCGCAAGCGTTTAAGCGGCAAACCGCAGGCAAGCAACGTCAGTCATGATGGCAAGCCAAGTTTACTTTAATTTGACTTTCACTTTTCGCACACACACACACACACATACACACAGTAGACACATGCACAGTAGACACCCGCATCCGTCTCCTTTACCTTCTTCCCCTCCATAAGCCACCGTCCTTATACCCATATCCATTCCCATCGCGGCAGAGGCAATCAAATTTCGTATTAATTATGTGCTTAACCAAACACCTCCTCGCATGCAAAAGGTTCAAAAGGAGGCGAGGTTGAAGCATCGGTAGAGGGGAGTGGCAAATTGTAAACTGCTAGCTGCTGGCAAAAAGATTATGCTTGGGCTCACACACACACATCTATGTATACACACAGTCTACTGGCCATGCGGGTCAGGGACAAGCGACAAGGCAATAATTCTTTGGTTTTCACATTTTATATGCGGCCACCCTGCATCCCTCCACCCTCTCCCATGGCCCTGTGGATGTCGAAAATCCTTTTGCGGCTTACGTTACACCAACGAACGAAACGAAATGAAAACCAAACCAACCAGACAGACCAGATAGAAATTGGGCGTTCTAGGTAAGTGGATAGCGGCCAATGGCTGGGTAAGCTGCTAAGGGGGGTCGGGGTGGGGGTGTGAGCCTACGGAGAGAATGTGTGGCAACTGGGACCGGCGACACATGTTACGGGTCAGTTGCCGCCTGGCTTACATTTTGTTTTTGTGGGCCTACAAATTTGATACATTTGCATATATGTATGTAGATATGATTATGAAATCCTCGATGCGAGCCGGATAAATCCAAGTGGCAACAACTTGAATCCATTGAATACGTGAATACATGTTTATTGGTTTACATTTACCTTGATTGCATACAAACCTAAAATTTGTATTCGTTCTAACCAGTTGACCAATTTGTATCCTTTGATGAAACTTTGTTACGAAAATATTCTACACCACCAGAAAGTCATTTATAATTGACTTACTTGAGCAACCCCTTTGTATGACTAATCAATCGAATTAACTCTTATGCCAGACAATTTTCAGAATCGTTTATATACTTAAAAACTCAGCTTGATTCTCATATTCGAATTTCTCTCAGAATTCTGTCGTATTTTTTTAGCCTATTTCTATTTTAAGGAGCATCAAATTTTAATAAATGGAATGTAAATTTTTCATCTTTTCTTTGCTTGTTCTTTTCAATAGTTTATTTATAATAAAAAGTCAATTTCTTGGCCAGAACGTTTTGCAACGGATCAGCTGCTTTTGTTTATGTTGTTTTTGAGAGTCATCATCCGTTTGGGTCACTTTGAGGTTACTAAAACAATGACAATGAGTGGGCGTGGAGCGTGGAGCATGTGGGAGGATGGTTGGCAAGAGGCACAGCGGCAAATGTGAAATCAAATTAAATTAAGCAAACTGCGCAAACATTGATAAAGTGGCAATGCAATTGCAAGAATCGTGTGGAGTGGAGTTATATCCACACTGAGACCACAAGAACCACAACCGACAGAAAGATGGGTGAGATTGAGTACGCCATGGAGCCAGAGATGGCCAGAGCCGGACACTGGCATGGATTGTGATGATGGTGGTTTAGCCATGAGGACCAACATTCTTTCCGTTGTCATCTGTAAAGTAGGGTAGATTACATAGCTTTGAATGATGCCCAGCCGAGAAGATGCCGGAAAATGCCCACAGAGACATGGGGAAACGGAAGGGTTTGTTTCAAATGGACTACAGGATGCCCCGTATACACCAATGGTGCTTGAACAATTGTTTAGCCACTGTTAACCAAATGAACTGCAATCGGATATACCCGGCCAGTGGAATAATCCATTGAGGCAACGTGGCTGAGGGACAATTGGGTGGCGTCGTCGTGCAGGCGCCAACAACTCAAGGAAAAATCAACAGAAAGGAAACACTCGAAGAGGAAGCAACGGGCAATGGGCAAAGGCAAAGGCAACGGCAGATTCACAGTCATAGACAAAAAGACAAGACCGAGAACAAAAAATGTATAGAATAGAAGATAAAGTAGAGAATAACGCACAAATAGCTAGAAAAGAGCGACAAGCGGCGGAGAAGGAAAGACTAAAAAGCAGGATACATTTCAAATGACATCCTCTCTATCTCTCTCGCTTACTCTCTGCATGGCAGTTTTCGTTCTGCTCCGATTCCAGCGTGCAGGACTTTGACTGGGCTAGTAACTCGAGTAATTGGTAGGCCCCACCCCCCTGGAAACCCCCTTCAACCATCTTACCCATACCCATTGGTGCAGTGCATATATCTTCCACAAATGTGTCTTTGTCACTGCGTCACTGGAGCTTGGTGCGGTGCAATACCAGCAGCAACCGCAGATCTCCACCCCCCCCTCCCATTCCCCTTACCTTACTGCACCACACCTCACCTTAGCCCTCATCCATTCACCCTCTCTATTGTCTAACCAGCCTCTATCTTTCTACACTACATTGCAGTTGGCCAAATGCTTTGCCATATCAAAAGTGAAACTTTGACATATAATTTCTCGCATGGATTTTCACTTTGACGACATAAACGATGACAATACCATGCCTTTTTTCTCCCTCTTTGTCTTTCCTTCTTCTTTGAAAAGAAAATGAATATATGTATGCAGATGACGAAGATATCACACATCTTACCCACTTACCTAACTCCTTGCCATGTGCCAGTTCCAAAAATGTCGCAGCCGCGTTTTTTTGTATTGCTCCTGGCAACGCTTGGAATTGAACATCAACATTATTATCTTTATCATTATCATCAAGTCACATGCTCGAACAACTTTTGCCAAAGTCAATCTCGCACATTTTCATATTTTGGCATCGAATTGCCATTGCATGACCATCTGTTACTCTTTACTACTACATTTCGACTTAACTTGATTGACAATCCTTAAAATGGAAATAAAAGATTTTTCAACGATCCGTTGAATATTTTATTCTTTCTTATTGGTTAAAAGGTTATGAAGAGTTAGAAATTATTTACTCGAATTTCCATGTCGTATACGTAATGTTGATTATTTTTTAGCTATTGACTTTATCAGTGGCCTTTCTTAAATCATTTCAAAGTTTATAGTAATGTATTTGGTTTTTTCTCTCAAATATCCTTGCTTTGAGTTTTGCCGATTATGTTTTAGACCATGATGCCTTCGTGGACTAATACTGACTATTCAAAAAGACAATATGCAATCAGACAAACTAGACAAATTGGTAAATAATTATACCATACACCCATTGGGTGAAATGGTATATTAAAGTCGCCAAAATGTATGTAACAGGCAGAAGGAAGCTTTTCCGACCCCGATAAAGTATATATATTCTTGATCAGTATCAACAGCCGAGTCGATCTAGCCATGTCCGTCTGTCCGTATGAACGCCTAGATCTCGGAGACTATAAGAGATAGAGTCACCAAATTTGGAATGTAGGCTCGTTTAGTGTGTAGAGTGATCAAGTTTGTTTCAAATTTTTGCCACGCCCTTTCCGCCCCCGCAATTCAAAAAAAACGTTTATCTCAAAAACTATTGCAGCTAGTGACACCATATTTGGTATGCATATTTGCTTAGTAAATGCACACATTTTGTAATTATAAAGATTTTGCCACGCCCCTTTCCGCCCCCGAAATTTCAAAAACTCGATTATCTCCCGTAATTTTTTACCTTATGGAATCAAATTTGGCACACTTGAAACTAATACCCAGCAAAATACCAAATTTGATCAAAATCGGACAAAAAATAGCCAAGTTATGCATATAAACGTTTTTCCTTTCCATAAGGCCGGAGTTGGCCGTTGGCGGGTGGTGGCGCTAAGGTGCTCATATGCATGAGTGAGTGAGATACTAAGATATGCTTGTAAAAAGCATGTGAACAGAACTTTTTTAAAATAGTCAAATGCATTTGTTATGACAAATTTGAAATATTTGTTTTGCTGGTGTATGGTATACCTAAGTCGGCGAGACGACTTACTTACTTCATTTAAAATGTATAAAGGAAACTAAATGTGATGGTCTTTGAAATTTTATCAAATTCGGTAATAACAATTACCAAATTATGGCCAACATTATAATTGTTGTCTAATGCAGCATAAGAAGAAAGTCAAATTCATGTTTTAACCATGCCCAAGTTGGTGTGATTCTTTCATTTTAGAAACGTTCTGTATTCTAGTTTGCACAATATCAATGGTTTTACTTCATTGATTCGAGCAAATTAACAAATCAAAGTTCACTGTAAATAAATGTCAATTTCAATGTGTTAAAAACGGGAAGCATATACCTCACAAACATTCTAGCTGGCATTGTAGTCGGACGTCTTAGTTTCTATATTTATATAAGCATCAAATATATATTTTTCTTTAAAAATTGTATAGCAAAGAAAATAATCGCTTTCCTTTCTGTCCTTTGGCTTTAAAATCGTTAACAACGTAAACATACACATATATACATTTTTTATATACATATATTTATTGTATATTAAAATGTTTGCTGCTGCGGGACATCGAAAGCAATATCCACGCATCTTTTTTTGCCAGATAGTTGCAAACGGCTATTGGGTAAGTATGGATGCTATCAATAAAGAGCGAGCAGGATCAACTTCTAATATGACGAAATCGTTTCCCAATCAACATCAACGTGTTAAGGGAACAAACAGTTCTTTTGACTCAATACTAGGATGCCAGACTGCTGCCGATGCAGGTGGTGTCGCTGCTTCTGGTAATTCTCGTGGCTATGGAAATCCTGATTATGTTCGCCAGCAAACTGGAAGTAGCCTTAAACCAGTGTCCAATTGGCGTGCCCAATGCAAAATGGTTGAGAATGTTGTCGGACCCCCAGCACCAATCCCACAGAGTAATCAAACGTATCGCCGTCAAAGTCCATCACCCTTTGATAGACCCAATAAGAAAGAGACCCCCATTGAGATCACCAATTGGCGCATTCGTCCAGCTATTGTCGAATCCCCATCGAAGAAGGAATCTCAACCCAAGACTAAGCCAATAACCAAGGAATCTGGTAAGAATTCCAGAAAAAATGTCGCCAAACAGTTTGACAAATCCACCAAATCAAATGAGAAGTCAATTGTCGAGAATTCTCCTGGAAATGACAACAAATGGGAGAAGCCTAATCCGAGAAAAACCGTCCCAGTTGCCTTGTCGGTTTTGCGTAGCGACAACGCTTGCTATAAAAACCAATTTGAATTGCTAGATATCTCCGATTAGATGGAACTCCTTGAGTTGTGCTGGGTGACTGGTCGCAGAATTATGATAGTTTTGTTGGAGAATGGATCCAAATTCTTTGCACTCTTTGGATAATCTTTCGACGT